>LBNU01037060.1:43107-85996 GCA_014162995.1 Artemisia annua | reverse complement strand
GAAAAAATACTCAGAAATGCATCAAAATACCCAAAATATCCCAGGGTCGTGTTTTATATACAAAATGATCGAAAACGAATGAAAAACGAACAAAGTGTTGTATAATTGGCAGTTTCAGTCCCTCGACTTTAAAAACTTGTCAAAATCAGTCCCTAGCCATTTATTTCGTAAGGAGAGTCATCAAAGGTCCTTGGAAAATCAAAAAGTTGTAAAAATTATCCTTTGGTGAAAATTTTCAAAAATTTGCAAAATTGGTCCCTAAACTTTGCAAGATTGTCAAAAATGGTCCCTGTGATTAAAACTTTGGAAATTATCAAAAATTACCGTTGTTTTATTGAACTTTGGCAAAAATGATCCTTGGGTGAAAAGTTTGGAGAATGTATACGTTTGGTTCCTGGACTTTGGAAATTGGCAAATTTAGTCCTCGGGGGTTAAATTTGGGAAGCTTAGCATCAAAGGGCCTTGTGGAATTACAACTTGTCAAGAATGGTCCTTGGAAAATAGTTTGCAGATGTGGCAGATTCAGCCCCCAGAAAATCAGAAATTACATCTTAGTTCCTTGGGCTTTGTTTACATAAAGCATTAAAACAAACCTTAACCCATAAACCCCTAAACCCTTACAACCCATTCCTGGCCCAATCAAGTATCACGAATAAATTGGTAGTTTTGGTTTGCTTAAGCCTTAAACCACTTTTTCATAAATCATGTTACAACTGCTTATTCGACCACTTTTATTGCTGTAAAACAAACTGTTGCTTTGTTTTGGTCAAATTTTTTGCTTAAATTTATTATTATAACTGTATACTTCCTTCTGATCATCGTTACAAATAAGTGAATATTTAATACATCGATTTTGGCTCACAAGAGTCCTCTGTTTTGTCAAATGTATTTTGAATATTTAAAACTCAGTCAAATAATTCCCTTAAACTATCTATCAACTCAAACATTGCAATTACCTTAATGTTAATATTTTTCTGTTGTTCAGCCCTCCATTGGCATAGTTCTCGGTTTCATTGGAGGCAAGATGATTCTAGATTTCTTCGGTGAGCATCTTCATGATTATATTTCTTTTGTCATTCATACTCGAAAGATAATATTTTGATTTCTTAAAGTTTGCTTACTTGTCATGCAGGGTACCATGTATCGACTGAAGTTTCACTCGGCTGTGTGGCAACTACTCTAAGTGCCGGAGTTCTGCTGAGTTTATTGAAGAAATCAGATTAGTATACGGTTGGTTTACGCTGCTGCTAAAACCCAAAAGTTCTCGTTAACTCTTGTTCTATAAAGAAATTGAAAAGAAAGTAGTAATACATAGACTATAAGTGAACTGTAATGGAGTAATGTATCTCTAAATTTCTGTCAAAACAATGTAATGAAGAATCGCCAACCGTCTTCTATGAACAATACATCTTTTTTTGTTAATATCAAGCATATATAGATTTAGTTGATAACCACATGAGATTATGAGGATACTTTTCACCTTAGTTGTACAAAGACATCCAAAATATATACAATGAAGTATGCTTAGAAGTAAGAAACATGGATCTTGGTTGTGGGATCAAGCCAATCGTAAATTTGTAATGGTGATTATATGCACATTATGTTTATGCATCTTTCATTTTTCAAATATTTACATAAGATAATAACAAAATTACCATTATCTACCGCTACTAAACCAAATAATCAAGATCCACACTATTTTTTTACATTACGATTCTCTACTATGCGCGCAAATACATTTGCCCGGCATACTCATTTGCGCGCTACTCCATACCTGTCACAATAAGGACCATTCGTTTAATTATTAAAAAAAAAAAAGAAAAAGAAAAAAATAGTAAATTGCAAAAGGGCATTTATACAGGACTTAATTAAAATATTATACAAGCAAACAAACCATGTTATGACCCATAACGAAATAAACTTACGTTAACAGAAATTGGACGGTTTTAAATTTACCATAAAGTGGGTTTTTGGATCATAAGTCATAACTGATCACACTGACATCTATCTTTGTATTCTCCTTGGTTCATTTTGTGTAAAAGACTAAAAGTTTTGTGCATAATAGCTGATTCGGTGGGTTGAATTTTGCATAAGGATTATAGTCATACAACACCACTTATTGATAAACGTAACAACATTTTATTTAAAAGCTTTATAATTAAACATGTTATGCAGTCGCCTAGTGATCAAACCATTACAACATGGCTTTCAAATTTTGGAAAGTGTGCGTAATTTGTGTTCTTGGAGAGCTTGATTATTGTAGTCGACGTCGTTGTCTTGCAACATGTTATTTAGCTCGCTCACAAATTTATTCATTGCAACGCTTGGCAAACATATAGGTACCAAGATTCCACGCTCACCCACCGTGTTACAAAAAGGTATATAGAAACTAATATTATTACTTGGGGGATCGCCAGCAACCCCTTCGGATGTCCCAGCATAGACTGCCTTCCCCCACCCAAAATCTATATCTTCAAATCCGGCATGAGTCAAATTCGATACGGAATAGCTTCGAACATTTGTAAGGCAGGGTCGTCTTTTGATTACCATTAGGTCTGCAATAGATTTCATGTACTCTTCAGTGACATTAGATTTTGCCTTCATTACAAGCTCCAATGCGTGACTTAATGGTTTGTTACATAAGTCTTGAGCAGTGGAGATAGCAGCTAATAAGGCCAAAACATTTCCATAATATCCCGAAGGGATAGGAGGGTTGAACTTTGAACGCGCATCCATGGCACATATAATACGCATGTCCTCTTTAGGATTAGGCTGTAGAGCAATGGTGCGACAACGCCAAATGCTAGCTGTTAGCACGTCAAAGGTGGAACAATGTTGTAGATGCATTGGAGCAAACCTACGTAAGGCTGTAACCTCAGCCGGTCCAAAGAAGAATGATCTCTGTGTCATGTCATCCGATGAGATGGTTGTGCCTTCGGTGTCAGCCACTTCATCGTACTCAGGATGATTACATGTCACACGTGGTGGATCTCTTGCAGAAAGCAACTCTCTTTGCCACACAGGCAACGTTGAAGGTGTTAATGCACCGCGAGCCATTTCACTCCATGCTGTCATAAATTTTACGATTCCTGTTCCGTCACACATTGTATGGTTCCATCGTATAGCAAAGATAAAACTTCCACATAAAAGTCGTGTAACCTATCGATCAAAGTAATATAATATATCTCAATATTACAAATTATAATTCTTAATACTCATTTTGTTTCATAATATCATTAGTTTTGTCCTTTTTTTTTTCATAAACAAATTGAATTAGGCCTCCACCATGTGGATTTGCCCATCCTCTAATTTTATATTTTGTAAATTAACTTTTAGATTTACATAGAGTTGGAAGTCAAACAGGCAACAAGCTGCGTCGATAGCCCTTTTTGGCTTATATTTAATTAAATAAAAAAAATATAAAATAAAAAAAATAAAAAAAAATAAGTTTACCTGGATTAATAGCAAAGGTGTATCGAGGATGCCACTAGAGCCAGGAACATCATAGAGGAGCTCTTTCATACAAGGAAACGGCGGTTGGAGCCCCTCTCCAAACTGCTTTAGTGTGACATCCGCCTCAGCCTCGATAAACAACACACCCTCACCCGTGCAATCCACCATCAGCTTCCTCGCTGGACCTTCTTTTAGCCTACCAGCCAAAGGATAGTAAAACACCAGCACCTTAGCCAAAGCCTCCCTGATCACACTTGCAGGATTTTTATTTCTCATTTTGGGATTCTCCCGATAAAAATGAACCGCCGGTATGTGAAACCGAAGACTTTCTTGATCATCAATGTCTGAGAGAGGCTTTAGTTCTCGAGGCGTGGGTTTTGCCGGAACGATGAGCTCCGGTGCAAGTCTTCGTACTTTAAAAGTCATGGTGGTGTGGATTTGTGCCATATCCTAGTGTAGCTTTGCTATAAACGTGCATGACAATATATGGTACAATGGTGGTGAATTTATAGCACTGTTTAAAACTTGAGGAATGAAAAACCGGTTTACGTATGTGTACAGTGATGTCAGTTTGACTAAATTAGTCCGTCTCAACCAAATTGTGAATGTTGAGTTAATTTAATTTAGGAAAACACTTTTATTCTGCTTTGCACGGTATCGGAGCTTTAGCTTCAACCGACCATAAAATAGTTGTTCTCTGGTGATCGGTTATTCGCCGATTATATATTCAGAGGGATCTCACTTTATTTACTTTCTTTCGCTTAATATTTTCGTTTTATTAGTCTTATTATCTATTAATACAACTCACAAACCTCATAACACAAAAACTATATTCGTCATAACACAACTCATATTATGTTGATATAGTCATCAATCAACAAAATTTGTCTCATCAGCATTACTTTTTGTTTACCACCGGAGATCATTGTCGTTGTTTGAAAATAGTTGGTCGCAAAATTGCAGCTCCTACCTAAAGCCAAAGCAAGCCATGACGAAAAAAAAATGTCACGCAAAGGAGGAAGCCGCGAGCATTAAACAACTATGCCATCAATTGATCAATACAATTATGCTTCCATTTAAACAAACAATAAAGAAGATGCAAGAAGAAGAAGCGGCTATCAACATATGTTATGTTGATAGCCAGTTTTCGGTCTGTATGCCTCGTGTTCAAACTGCGAGAGAGTGATGGATGACTAGCTCAGTTTGCGTCAGCTTAATTATAAGCTTGAGTCCATTTAATTTAGTCTTTGAATTGCTTGTTAATTAAGCTATATATTCAATAATAAATTAATAATACTCTTTTACTACTTTACATTTTGTCAAAATTGGGTTTCGTAAAAAAGTTGTGTCGCATATTGCGTTGTGAAATTAGGCTTCTCGAATCCAACTATTTAAGGGATTTATTTTGAAATATGGGTGGTTGCCAACTTTGGTATTAACGACGTCTATAGTTGAGTGGTGTTTTTTAGACTTTAAGCAAGTAATTTTGGCCTCTATAGACTACCCGTATACGTTCAAATGTTGCAATTAATATCGTTAACTAAAAGAGAACGCAACCGGTTACGTTATGTAAAATCCAACGAACATCCGAAGCATATATACTGTTCATATTTGTAGCTTCAAGGGTAAATTGCAAAAAATGTCATATTTGAGTGGTTTTACTTTCCATGCATGGTACCATGTATCGACTGAAGTTTCACTCGGCTGTGTGGCAACTACTCTAAGTGCCGGAGTTCTCCTGAGTTTATAATTGAAGAAATCAGATTAGTATACGGTTGGTTTACGCTGCTGATAAAACCCAAAAGTTCTCGTTTTCTCTTATTCTATAAAGAAATTGAAAAGAAAATAGTAATACATAGACTATAAGTGAACTGCAATATTGTATCTCTTCATTTCTGTCGAAACAATTTAATGAAGAATCGCGAACCATTCTATGAACAATACATTTTTGTTTGTTCATATCAAGCATATATATAGATTTAGTTGATAACCACATGAGATGTTGAGGATACTTTTCACCTTAGTTGTACACAAACATTGAATCGTAATAATCATTTTACCAGCAGAATGAGCATCTTATTTCCTTTCGTTTGAGATCGGTCACGACTTGTTTCTACTCACTTCGCGCAACAATGATTAGTATCGACTGTGATGAATTGAAATGCAAATAATATATGGACGCATATTTTTTTGACATGATGGCTTTACCTTTCCAATATATTTGAATGAATAAAATTACAAATGATTCACTTCCTATGAATCTACGTGTTATGTCACTTATCTATATTCAATTAGAAACTCATGCATGGTTTCTGTCATGCATGTTCATTAAAGATAGATATATCATATATGGTACTAATTAAATTCTCATCAACGCTCTCTCATACACCAAAAAGATATTTTGAAGTTAGTCGAAGGTCAATGATAAACTTCAAAAGAATAGCAAAGGTCAATACCAAATGACTTGTGTCTTAATAATACCTCTTGTAGTGTGAGAAGTTCCTCAACTAAATAGTTGTGGGTGCAAGTCATGTTTAGGACATGTGTGATAGATTTGTTGTATATATTCCATAAAAAGGTGTAGATTGGCGGGAACACCCTGACCCCGGGTGCCTTTTGGCACCAGCCAATTTGTTGTATATATATCGTGAGATCGATAGTTTCCGTTAAAAAAAAAACGAAAGTCAATGTCGAAGTTCATATTTGTCGTTAAAAAGCAAGGTTCAAGGCGATGATTGTGGTCGCTAAGTTGATATGATTATGAATTTTCACAAAAGTTACTAACCTTATTTGCACAAGTTTCCTACAATATACTTTGTGACGTGTTTGGATCCCTCTTAACAGAGAAAATTCAAAAACGTCATTTTTTGACAAGTTTGATTAAAAAAAAAGAAGGAATAAAAACATTTTTCAAATCACTGGGATTTTAACACATTTCAAAAAGGAAAATATTTAGTTGTTGAAGTTTTTTTTGCTAGATAGACGGCTATATGACAACCCTTTTTTTTTTTTGTCATACAATACTTTTTGTGCCACAACTTTTTATCTTTTTTTGTTAAAAAAAAAGAAAGAAAGAAAAAAATCAAAATTCAATGAAATTTGAGTTTATTTTGTTTTTAACGTAGAAAGAAAAAATGGTCGCATAAAAGTATGATATCACAAAAAACACTAGTTATAATGTCCGCGCACGCGCGGGTTGTTTTTTAAAAGTTTTTTGAATGATATATTTTTATTTATTAAAAAACAAATAATTTAATATTTAAATTTGTTTTGTTGATATATATAAATAGGAGATAAACACAAAAAATAAAGATAAGATGCAACTAACGATAGGATTAAACTTTTTAAATGATTATCTTTAATAATAAAAAAAATAATTAAAATAATAATTAAAATATGGGAAGGTTAAGTTTTTCAAAATGAAAAAGTCCCCACTTGGGGTTTTGTTTTATTATATAAAAAAGATGAGTCCCACGTTTATACTTTTGTGCGACTACTTTTTGTGTTTTTGCTAAAACAAAAGAAGTTCAACCTTTTTAATTTCTTCTTTTGTCCTTTTGCAAACAAACTAAAAATGTTCGCAAAAAAGTACAGTCTAGCAAAAAAAATGGATTGTTACATAAACCGTCGGTCTAGAAAAAAACTCCGTGAATCAAATATTCCATTTTTAAACACATGTCAAAAAACTAATAGAGTCACACAATGTATTAGTTTAGTAATGACCATTTTCTTGAAACGATTCTTTTACTACTTTTTGAACCCACTTTTCAAAATATGACCATTTTTTAAATTTGCTCTCATAAAGAATTCCTTATGAGTGAGGACCCTTCCTCACGGGTGATCTTCCTCACGGGTGATGACCATTATTTGGGATACCTGTCACGCGTGAGCAAGGACAAAAGAGGAGGGAAGTGGTGACCCTCCTCACCATTTGGTTTACGTGCATTCTTTGGCCCTATGAGTAGGGATGGCAATGGGGCGGGTTTGGGGCGGGGCGGCCATCCTCATCCCCAAACCCGATTACCAAAGTTTTCCCCAAACCCGCCCCGATCTCCATCAGGGATCTAATCGAAGCGCCCCGTTGGGGCATGATGGTCCCTCAAACCCGCCCCGTATCAATCGGGGATCTTATCGGGGTGTCCTTTTTGGGTGCAATTCTCGAGTAAAGCCATATCATTTCACATTTATTGTTATTTTTAAACCGTTAGCAATAACGAACCTATTAATAATCAATTACAAACAAGCCTTATTAAGTTTTCAATGATAGTATTATACAAAAATAATGATAAATTATACCACCAACAATTAAAACTTAAAAATATGACGTTAAACGAGTTTCTATAATCACAATTTTTCATTCTTACAAATATAAAAAACTGACAATATTAGAGTAATATTTTTTAATTACGTAAATACTAACAAAATACTATATTGGTATAGATATATTTGTATATGTGTATATATTAATCGGGCGGGGCGGGGCGGGGCGAGGATTCCCCGCTACCCGCCCCAAACCAGATTAAAATCCCCATTTAATCCCCAAACCCGCCCATAACCCAATTAGCATGCCCCGACCCGCCCCAATTAGTTCGGGTTTCGGGTTTTTCCATCGGGTTCAGATTTTTTTTGCCATCCCTACCTATGAGGTGTTTTTATTACTTTTTATTTGGTTTATGAGTAGGTGAAAGGTATTTTTTTAAGGTATGCTTGTATAAAATGGATAAAGATAAAAGGAGTGATGATCATTACGGGTGAATGGTTAAAGAAAGTTGATCGTTGTGACCATTAACTCCTCTAGTAGCCACATTTTCTTAAAAGGAAAGAAATGGTTCTAGACTTCCAGCCAATTTACACAAGTCACAACGGACCATTTTAGGTAATTTGCTCATTGTTTAACATCAACTTAAGCTACATGCAGGGATAGAATGTGTTTTATTAATATAATAAGATCGCTTTACAAAGTTAATAAAAAAATATATTTATAAACAATTGAAGAAAACAAATAACGACACGACGTACTCAAATTTCATGTAATTAACTTAAAAGGATTTGCTAACAACTACGACTGTAAATGAACTGTACATTAAGTGAACATTTCATGGACCGTTCGGTAAAAAGTTCGTTTATGGCCGTTTATTTATTAAATGAACAAACATAAATAATATTTTACGTTCGTTAGTTAAATGAACGAATATAAACAAAAGTCGTGTCCGTTTATTTTTGTTCGTGAACGTCTGATTATGCATTCATTTAAGTTCATTTATTTATGTATATTCGCATATCATATCTTTTAATTGTATAATTTTAAAATTAGTTTGTTTAAACAAAACAAAGCTTATAAAACAATATTAAATGAATAATTTAATAAGTTTATGCTTGTTTGTTTATGTTCATTTATATTCGATCGTTTATGTCCGTTTAGCGTTCCTTTAATGTTTTAATGAACGAACATGAACAAGAAAATTCGTCCGTTCAAGTGTTCGTGTTTAGTTAAAATTAAATAAACGAACATGAACAAGGCTCCGTTCGTGTTTGTCCAATTCGTTTACAGCCCTACTAACAACAACGCATTGCGTGTTGCTTAATCATTAATATTTAAAAAATTAGTATTTAATAATCTCTAAACATTATATATTTAACATCACATTTTATGTTTAAAATGAATTAAAGTGTAAAATTAAAAATACATGAGTTCATTAAATGTGTTTTTTTATATATAGAATGCTTAAACAACACACAGTGGATTGTTGTTAGCAAATCTCTGGAGGGGTGGCAACGCATTCGGCATGGGACTCGGCATCATCGGCCCAGCTCGGCATGAGCAATGCCAGTCCAGCGGTTTGGTTCTTGCGGCAAGCAAATCGGCAAAGATTATCGATTCGGTATTGTCTTTTGCGATCAATTTTTCGAACGTTGGCAATAAATGCAAAGGATGAGGTATGGTGAATCATGGTTGCCACTAAAAAAGTATGATGAGGTATGGTGAATCATGAAATGTGTTGACTTGATTTGATTGGTTAATGACGAATCATGGTGAGGCATTGTTGCCCCGACCCTCTTAAATTAAATAACATATCAATAAATACTAAAGCTCGTGTTTACTCAGTAAAGGTTGAAGCTCTTGTTTGACACAATTTCTCATAAAAGTCCTATCATCTATTATACTTAAAGCTTATCCCCTTAAGAGTCCTCTTGTTTGACACAATTTCTCACAAGAGTCCTCTGTTTTGTCAAATGTATTTTGAATATTTAAAACTCAAGTCAAATAATTCCCTTAAACTATCTATCAACTCAAACATTGCAATTACCTTAAATGTTAATATTTTTCTGTTGTCCAGCCCTCCATTGGCATAGTTCTCGGTTTCATTGGAGGCAAGATGATTCTAGATTTCTTTGGTAAGCATCTTCATGATTATATTTCTGTTGTCATTCATACTCGAAAGGTAATATTTTGATTTCTTAAAGTTTGCTTACTTGTCATGCAGGGTACCATGTATCGACTGAAGTTTCACTCGGCTGTGTGGCAACTACTCTAAGTGCCGGAGTTCTGCTGAGTTTATTGAAGAAATCAGATTAGTATACGGTTGGTTTACGCTGCTGCTAAAACCCAAAAGTTCTCGTTAACTCTTGTTCTATAAAGAAATTGAAAAGAAAGTAGTAATACATAGACTATAAGTGAACTGTAATAATGTATCTCTTAATTTCTGTCAAAACAATGTAATTATTAGAATAATAGTATATCTCTTATGTATATGGAATGTATATCACATCCATAATTCTCTCATAGTCAGTTTTTTTTTTTTGAACGGCGAATTTCAACTTAGACTCAACCACCCTCCAAGACGGAGGGCCCTCCCCACCCCTTGGCCAGACTATGTTGTCTTAACCGGGCCCACGCTGGCGCAAGCGAGGATCAACGGATTCGCGAGGAAACCGTACCGCCTCCACACAAGATTACCTTGCTGGAGTAACGGCCGGATTAAAACCCCGCTTATGCTCAGATTCGAACCCCAGCGGCTAGGTCTAAGGGCTCTCCTCTTCATTGCATCATATCTCCGGAACAATATGATCCACAAGTGGACCACAAGTGAGGACTTCCCGGGTGGTCACCCACCCGGTACTACTCCCATATGGCTCGCTTAACAAGTTAAGCCCACCCACTAGACCACAAGTCCTTTGATTCTCATAGTCAGTTTAGGATGGATATGTATAAACTTGTATATATAGCCTTTGCATAAGGAATGAAACACACGATTATATTCTCACATGATCAGGCCTCCCTAATACCTAAACCTAAAAAGCGACTTCTCATCTTTTCTAATCTTCTGTACTTTATTTTCCAGCCTCTTAATGGCAGAACAAAAGATCCATCCAAGCCCTCACTATCTCCAGCATCAAAAAACACTTTTAAGGTTGAATAAGTTTGGAGAATGGCCAATATTTATCTTGGTCAGAACTTTCAAAGATTCATTGTCGTGCATTACAAGGTCATCGATCACATCATTCCCCCACCACCACCTGCTTACTTCTTCCACACACCACCAAAGCGCCCCGATAACCCAAAGGTTGTTGATCCTGAAAACATGGTCAACTTTGGATGGCCGATTGTCCTTAATGGATTATAGACAATCTCCGATGACCTGATGCATACCATTCTGAACCTACACCACCGCTGCCTGAAGCATGGTTCACGCTTGAAAGATATTTCAGATAACAAGAACTCAAGGCTGTTTATTTTGAACCACCAGTTCACCAATACGCGCTTGACAATTTTTCCTTGCTGTTTCAGCTATTGTCAAAACTTAAGATGCTCTCGGATCAGCTCACTTATGTTGGAGTGGTGTGTATTATTTTACACACCTTTATTCGATCAAAAAACGGACTTAGAATGACCAAAAACCGGACCCAAAATGCCAATATATTTTGTTGGTGTTTTTTGAATGTGCAGGGACGGTTATCGTGAAAATGAACAAAATCGAGCTAAAAACATGCAAACACGAGCACGGGATTGGAAGAGTGTGAAAAGTCGGAGCCGGGAAAGCAAATGAGCTCAAAATGTCAAATCAACCCTTGAAGTCTACTAATATGTCACATTTAGCCCTTGGTTCAAGTTTACTGAAATGACAGAAGTGGTCCCTGGAATTCAAAAGTTACAAGTTTAATCCTCTAACTTATAATCCTATTTACTACAAATCCTAAACCTATAAATAACCCAACCACAAGCCCAACTACTACACAAGCCCACCACCCTTCTTTATAAAATACCCGGCCCACTCCCAACCATTTACCCGGTCAACCCACCCAAATAATGGTTAAACAATAATAAAAAAATACACGCGCGTTTTTCACCCCTCTTTTTCCCCAATTCCCAGCTCCCATGAACCCTAATTTACCCACACACCAATTACCCCATCTCAACTATTTTAACCTCGTATTAAGGACTTATTGGTAAATTCCCCACACCCCTGACACCTTGTCAGAGTATGGCAGCATAAGAATGACATGTGGCATGCTTGGATTGGACTGGACACATCATTGGGAGAAATCTGATGCTGTGATTGGCTAAGATGATGTGTATAGGATCAAAAGAGGATATTCTTTGAAGATACCATTTCGAGAGCCTTCCAAACGAGCTCCCCTTTTCAAGCTATATAATGAAGACTCCTCACTCACAATTGGAGAGTTAGATAGTTAGTAGTTTAGAGTAGGAATAGGTTAGAATTTGTAGTTTAGTCGTATTTTTCAGCTTAAATGTAATGATTTCGAGTTGTAATCACTGTAGTTTTAATAAAATTCAGTTTAAGTTTTCATTTTACAATACTTTTCATTTGATTTTCAAGCTCTCTAATATTCAAATCTGTTTTCAAGTTCATGTTCATTGATTTCAAAAAGTTTATTCACATTTCTATATAGCTTGTAGTGAGATTCTGTTAAGAATTTCACCAATTTGTTGCAGTCAACTAGTCAACTGAATGGATTTATGAAGGAAAGGGGTGATTAAGATTTGGTAATTGGTAGCAGAAGGTTGATTTGGCCTATCCAAAGATAGGCTATGATTCAGATTAAAACCCTATGTCAGTTAGGGTCATTAATCAGTAAGATCCATATTCCCTTTTTTTCAGTTCTCATTAGTATATTATAATATAATGGTTTAGCTTCTGTGATTTTAGTTAAATTCTGCTTATCTTTGTTAAATTGAGATGTTAGTAGCTGAAATTGTTTTCATGTTATGCTTCTAGCTGATTTTGTGTATTTTTGATGTTCATTACTGCTTTTAAATAGCCATTATTGCATTCCTGTGATCTTGTGTTCTTAGTTAGATTTCAGTGTTCAGATAGCTTCTAATTCAGTTAAGGTGATCATATCAATCAGTTGTTTGATGAATCATGGCTTAAATCTCCTTATGTTAGTGTAACTGTTCTTTTAGGAGTGTTTGGATCAGTTAGTTTCTGTGTGTGCTAGATGATTTGTGACTACTCTTTCTGCATCAGTAGGTCACTATAGGTTAGTTTTAGTTAGAAATTGCATAAGTTTGCTAGTTTACGTTCTAAAGTCAAAGTTTAGTTCATGATTTCTTTCTGTCTGCTCATACTACTTTTTGATAATGCGAAATTGCTCATCTGGTTCTATTTGTGTGAGAGTGTATGATTATAGTGTGTAAACTGGTTAAGTACACATGTAGGATTAGTATTAAGCCGTTAAATTTGAATTTGGTCAAAATGCTCAAACAATATAGAAGTCAACTGTTTCAGCATAAGGTGTTTAGCAGACACCTGAACTAGCTCTAATTAGGGTAGTAATTGGAATAGTGTGATAGGGCTTTTTAGGTTTCTAGAATCTCAGCTAGGTTGTTTATCATTTGCCCCATTAGTTTTTAGTTTCCAGCTTATTTGGTCAGCTTATTTGGCATGCAAAGTAGGTACTTAGAACTTGATTTGCTGTTTTCACTTAGGGCCTGCAGTTTAACTTTTTAACCTGTAATCTGAGTTGGTTTGACCTAGTTGAGCATTTTTGAAGTTGTTTGATTGTTTTACATGTTACCTGAGTCATCTGCTTATTCTGGATCAGTAGTACTTTTGTTTGAGCTTATTCAACTGCTTATTGATCAAATTATGTGATTGTGTGTAATCTTTGATCTGATTTTAGTTTTGTTAGCCTTGTTTGAGGGTTTTAGATTTTCTGTAGAAGTTTTAGGTGTTTTGGATATAAGTGCTTATTAATAAGCACTTATTCCAAACTGCTTATTTCCCAAAAAGCACTTTCCAGCTTATTTTTCAAATTTTTATATTTTTCTTAGATTTCAAATTACAATTTAGATTTTCTGTAAAAATTTCATAATTTTCTGAATTCATTTACTATTTCTTTTTATTTTTAAATAGCTTTTAGAATAATAAATCAATTTTAATTTCATAATAAATCACAAAAAGACAAAAAAATATTTCTGATTCTATTTCTAAATTTCATTTTCATTTTAATAAGATTTTTAGAAAATAATTTTGTAGAGTAAATTTCTCATTTTAAAATTAGTTTGATTTTCTATTATTAAATAAAAATACAAAAAAATAGTTTTTAATTCATATTAAATAAATAAAAAGCCAAAAAAAATATTTTTCTTTTTCCTAAAATTTTCTTTTATCATTTCAAAGTTTTAAAAATTACTTTTGAGCCCGTAGGTTAAGTCTAGCTTAAAATTCGCGTTTTATTTTGTTACGTAGACGTTTTATTTTTAATTCGCGTTTATGGTTTTATCATTTGTGCTTAATATGCTTGTACGTTTAGCTTTATTAGTTAATTTTGATTGTTAATTCATATAATTTGTAGTATAAATCCAAATCAAAACAATTTTTCTCTATTCACTTCACTCACACACATTCGTTTTCAACTTATTCGCCGTCAAATCTTCGCTGGGACAACGAACCGAGAAATAGTACTCAACTATACTCACATCAATTATGGAAACAAAGATCGTAAAATATAAATAACGTTTTTAGGCGATATTTGTATTAACACATATGTAAAGAACCATGCTGATGATTTTTGTAGCAAAACTAATCTACTCCTGCAATTCCATGCTTGGGTATGTACAAATCAGATACCCAACAGAAGCCCAAAATAAATATGTTACTTAAACGTGTTTTATAGAAAAAGTTCAGGTAGTAGTGCCTTCTTGCTTAATATTTTAGGTCAAAAACTTTTATGCGTGTAGTGTTACACCTTTTGAGTTTTATATTCCTCTTATGTTGTTGCAGGGATCCACTTTTGAGCATCAATGGCAACTTGATTCCAATTTTCAGAACGAGCACGTATGTGATTGCTAATTTTTTCCTTTTGGTGATTAACGCTACAGGTATTGAAACTCTTTCCAAATCCAATAATCAGCCCTACAGTGAAAGAAACTGTTTTAGATAATCAGTTTAAGTTGTTGGAAGTAGACTTATATTCAACACTACCATATGTTTGTTTTCTATAAAATCAGTGTTAAGTTTTGGCTAAATTTGTGGATGTTATGTGAAAAAAAATCCACAATCAGTAGCGTCTCCCAAATGGGGCTTCGTGGAAAATTTATGCACAAATTTAGGAAGTGTTTACTGGCGTTAATGCTATTTATGAAAAAAAAAATGGTTACTAAGGATTCCAAAATCATAAGTCTTAACTATCAGTTACAACTCATTCACTTAGTAATTGGTAGATTTTGGTTTTGTTTCAACTCTAAAGTCAAAACTAATCTTATAACTTGGTGATTTTAGTAATAGTTCCAAATACACTTTACTTTTTGTCTGGTTTGTTGCTGATATGATTGTGATCGCAGGAAGAAGGTGAATGTGAAGATGAAAACGAGAGCCACACCATTATTACAGTCAGGCTCATTTGTCATATAAGATTCAAATTTTAAGAGATGGTGTAGCTAATCGAGAATATGCGAGGTGAGTCCGTTGTTTCTTACCCAAGATTCCGATTGACTAGAAGTAGTGGTGTGATGTGTTCTTTGTAAAATTTGAGTTACTTTACTAAGTTGCCTTTCATTATTCAAATTTTGGTAATTAAATTCCTCAATAGTTCATGTTTCTGTATGTTTTCCTAAAAAGAAATTACATGCATTTGAACTATATGTTTATTACAGTTCATAATTTATATAACCGAAACTTGATACTGAGAGTGATGTTGTGAACCTTGTGGCTGATGTCAACACTAAAAAGATTACAACGATTGCTTCTGGTGTTGCTCCTCAACAAATGTCATTATATCCAAGTAGTCATAGCAGTCTTGGCGGGGAATGGGGATGGGGATCCTTTACAAATATTCTTCCTTGATAATTTTATCATCATTTGAAGGCTGGCGAGTTTTGATGACGCATGGCAGCTTCCATCATGTGCTTGAAAGACCATATATATCAGATTAACCAGTTGTGCTACTGAAGGTAGTATGGACATATGGATGGATTTGTATAACAACTAAATGGTAATTCCTTGACTTTTTAATGTTGTACTAATATGGATATGAATACGAATATAATAGGGAAACTGCCTGATAGATCTTCTATTCCGATGTCATAAATTTACAGATCTTACTTGGGATATTACAAGTAATGTTGTAACTATCAACGAGACCAAATTTGTAATACTCTTTCAATAGTTATAAAATAAACTTTGTTAAGGTAACTACAAATTACTGTGTAATCTAATTTAATACAAGAACTCAATAAGATTGAATGACACACAAACTTATGGAAATTAAAGTGTCTTCTTTAAAGGTAATTCAATTTCACAAATTATAAGTTTGTACAGTTTCACAAAATTATGTGTGTGTACATTTGTATAACAAGGCGACTCCTATTTAGTACTATTAAATATAAGAATAGGATGAAGATTGAGACATTGAATAGAAGAAAAAGGATGAGCACGCAACAAACACACGGATAGATAAATACACAGTGAGGTTGGAACGTTGTTCTAAAACGTCCCATTATTAAAGAGTAACTAGCTCAAAGTTGGGCTAGAATGGTAGTAGTATTAAAAGATGTATAATAGATATCAACCCTCAACTCAGTGTAATTATCTGTTAATTATTATTTACTTTTTAATTATCATTTACACTACTTTTATACGTTTTATATCTAACCGACTAACAGTGCATTTAGAACATGACTACAATGCATAGAAGTATATAGAGTGAAAATCGTAAAACAGAGTTAAAATCAATAATAAAATTTAAAAAAAAAAAAAATAAATAATAATAATAATTATCCTTTTTGTCAGCAATTTTTTTATCATCATCATCATGCAATACATTTTCAACTTATACGTTCGAAACATTTTGGCTTTGTTGCTATTTGTTATGAACAAACTTAAGAAGAGAGACAGGTTCAGGTCATGAACTAAAGTAGCAAAGCTGATAGAGATCAAGAAAGGTAAAATCCACATGACAACAATACAAAGTATTTTAATGACCCATTATAGTAAATACGCTTTAAACATGACCTACATTAACCAATTTATGTTGGAATTTAAATTACAACTGGTAAAAATACATTACTCAAAAAATTAGAAAAAAACCCCGCGCGTGCGCGGGTATTATAACTAGTAAGCTTGATATCAAAGTTTCAAAACTAGCCAACTAATTATGAGATATCCAACTTAACCCAACTTGACAAGATTACGTAGATTAACATGCTTACAAAGTTTATATTTTCAATCGAGATTCATGACATAGGTAACAAGGTGGAAGAAAATAATTTCGAATACAAACCTTATTAAAAGTAAAAAAAATTACAATTTGATGACACATAAATACTGGGTACGTGAACGTAAAATGTTCTGGAGTCTTTAGATCTTGCTTTTACTTTGAAACGAAGGGGTATAGTTTTAGAAGATAGCCAAGAGATGATGACAATGTCCAACACAGCCATGATGACAATATGATCTATCATAAGCATAGCGCATGGCTTCACGGGCTTTCCAATCTGCTTCGTATGCTAGGTTTGTGGCTCTTTCTACACCACATTTGGTTTCTGCTACTTTTTTATTAGTTTCTTCTATTGATTTCTTGTTTCCTTCTACTCCTTTCTTGTTGACTTCAATTGCTTTCTTGTTTGCTTCTATTTCTTTCGCCTTGCCTTTTAAATCTTCCTCGACTTTTTTGATCTTCTTCTTGAATACTGATGATTTAAAAAAACCAATGAATTCAAAGAAATATATAATTTATGCAACAAACATTCGATCGAATATGTTCTCTGAATAAACTTTATTGGTTCTTTCAAGTTATTTATATATGTATTAACTACTTAGAGCATCTAGCTAAATCGCGTCAAAGGAAAATGTTCGTGCGCTACAACTTACAATTAAAAGTGCAGGAGTTCCTTACGAACAACGTAGCGATTAAGATCAAAACCACCACTGCAAGTATGGCTCCAACAATATAGGCAATCAACTTCCTTGAGTTGTCTTTGCTTCCTTGACCACTATTTCTATTAGAGCTAGAGCTACCAGTATATGTATTACCATCATTACTTGCTCCATTAACTACTGCATGCAAATATATATTCTATGTGTTATTTTAATCCAAAAAATGATATATATGATTCTTATTAATAAAACTAGCTACCAACGTGTTAAGTAGGTTTACCTTGATCTGCATATCTGATAAAACATTTTCCTAGGTACATGTCACCCCAAGTAGAGGGCGCACACTCTGATCTCAACTTTCCACTTGCCTCTGAAAGACAATCTTGACAATCACTTACACTCAAATCTTGTACGCACTGCGCCACACCTTGTATGCCCCCATAATCAAAAGCACGAAAGTATTTTCCGTTTCCAGCAATAAGATATGCCAAAGCATTATCTATACGGCTCAAAACATCGGAATTATAAGCAACCGGAGGACCACACCTCTTCAACACCTCCCCCCTGTTCTCATCCCCAAAAAATGAAAAATTATCATATTTCACAAAACATCCTTCTAACTGTATAGCACCACCGGTTGACACGGGACAAGTTGCTTTAAGTTGAGTTATAGAGCTCCTAACACACTCTTTGCAATCGGAGGAACTAAGGTCACCTCGACATTGGAAGAGTCCATAAACAATACTGTTTTGAGAGTATCCAGGAGGACATATTGAAAATTTTTTGAAATTGCAAACAGTGGCTGAGTCGACAAAAGAAGTGAATAGTGAGATGACATTCGACTCATAGGGAGTCATTGAGACAAAACATGATTGAGAGCATTGGATATAGATGTTGGAGTTTAGGGCAGAAATTGAAACGATGGATGAGAGAATGAAAGAAAATAAGGGGAATGAAAAGGAGATAGCTTGTTGTAGCATTTTTTGTTAGAATGTCTAACCTCAAATGTTTAATGAGTTTGTGTATATGTGAGTCTACACATGCACATACGTATCCATTTATATAGATGCACAACATTTAATCAACTTCTTACTACAAGGATTCTGCTAATCTAGTAATTAATTATTGCCGTTTANTCTGGTAATTAATATATACTACGAAGTATAATTTTAGCAGCCTTTTTATATTCTTCCAATTTTTTTACATCAACATCAGCTACCAACTACAGTAACATATAATAGTAAGATACAAAGATTTTGAATAACATATTTAAGGGGCCGTAATTCTTTCATATAATAGTAAGATACAAAGATTTTTAACAACATATAATAGCACAACGGGTGTTACTTTTATCTTCAACCAAAGATTTTGAACAACATATTTAAGATTGGGGTTAATTACATCAAGAAATAAATGTTAAAGTGGATAAACTAAAACTCTAAATTTTTATACCGTAAAGTTATAGTTTTTTCTTGGGCCCATAAATCCATAATGAACATAGCACAATAGCAGTCACTCGTCTTTCTCATCAAAAACTAAAAAGATGCTTTGTTTTTCTAAGTTTAAAATATACGCTCATTAGCATATAAAGTGTATGTTCTCATATCTCCATCACAAACACAACCTAATTTGACGCCTCTCATTTGTTTGATGACTTGGGTCATCGTCGTAACCGGCCGATCATATTGGTAGTGGCCGGATTGAAGAGTGTGTGAAACGTGGCATGGAAATCAGGAGACAAGGTGGGCTATTTGGGCCGGTTAGGGGTGGCCGAGCACCCGCGATCCCCCTACTGGCTCCGTCCCTGCGACTGTCAGCGTCGGTCAGACTCTATGGAAACATATACATAAGTGAAGGGATTGTCAGTGAAAAACTAGATAGCCTTTTATTTTAGAAGTCGTTATTAGAATAATAGTATATCTCTTATGTATATGGAATGTATATCACATCCATAATTCTCTCATAGTCAGTTAGGATGGATATGTATAACACTTGTATATATAGCTTTTGGCATAAGGAATGAAACATACGATTATATTCTCACATGGTATCAGGCCTCCCTAATACCTAAACCTAAAAAGCGACTTCTCATCTTTTCTAATCTTCTGTACTTCATTTTCCAGCCTCTCTAATGGCAGAACAAAAGATCCATCCAGCCCTCACTATCTCCAGCATCAAAAACACTTTTAAGGTTGAACTAAGTTTGGAGAATGGCCAATATTTATCTTGGTCAGAACTTTTCAAGATTCATTGTCGTGCATACAAGGTCATCGATCACATCATTCCCCCACCACCACCTGCTACTTCTTCCACACCACCACCAAAAGACGCCCCACAACCCAAAGTTGTTGATCCTGAAACATGGTCAACTTTGGATGCCATTGTCCTTCAATGGATCTATAGCACCATCTCCGATGACCTGATGCATACCATTCTTGAACCTGACACCACCGCTGCTGAAGCATGGTCACGCTTGAAAGATATTTTTCAGGATAACAAGAACTCAAGGGCTGTTTATTTGGAACACCAGTTCACCAATACGCGTCTTGACAATTTTTCTTCTGTTTCAGCCTATTGTCAAGAACTTAAGATGCTCTCGGATCAGCTCACTAATGTTGGAGCTCCTGTTTCTAATAACCGTCTTGTCTTACAACTCATAGCAGGTCTCAACGAAAGCTATGATAATGTTGCAAGTTTCATTCAACAAAGTGATCCACTCCCGCAATTCTATGATGCTCGTTCCAGGTTAGTTCTTGAAGAGACTCGCAAAAACAAACAAGCAGCAACTGCTTCTATTGCTTCTGGAACAGCCCTTGTTGCTGCTGCTACTTCTACCACGCCAAACCCCAAAACCAACACAACACCACTTCTGGTTCTAACTCTCCCAACCCGTCACCACAGCGTAATGATAGCTCTAATCGTGGACGTGGAAGGAACAATGGATCTCGTGGTGGTGGTCGTAATGGTGGTCGAGGTCGTGGACGTGGTCGTTCTAACAATTTCCAGCATTCACAGTTTCAACATTGGACACCATATGGTCCGTGGGCTTGGTCTCCATATCATTGGGCCTCACCACCACCCAATTTCCCAACAGCTCCATGGTCTCGGCCCACTCCTCCACCATCTGGAAGCCAAGGTATACTCGGTCCAAGACCCACTCAGACATATGCTGCATCTACAGTACCTACTGAACTTGATCAAGCTTTTAATACCATGTCTCTTAATCCTCCTGATGATCAATGGTACATGGACACGGGTGCTACTTCACACATGACCACATCCCCAGGTACTTTCTCGTCTTATTTTAATTTGAGCATTCCACAACATATACTTGTTGGTAATGGTAACAAAATTTCAGTTCGTGGTTATGGACATATGCATCTTCCCCCACCTTACCCTCCTTTACATTTAAAAAATGTCTTGCATGCACCCCACCTTATCAAAAACCTAATATCAGTTCGTCGTCTCTCCACTGATAACAATCTTACTATTGCTTTTGATCCATTTGGTTTTTCTGTTTATAATTTTCAGACGGGGATACCAATCATGCGGTGTAATAGCATTGGGGACCTATATCCAATCACCAATTCCACTCTCCAACAACTTACCTCGCCTTCTACCTTTGCTGTCTTTTCTCAAGACTATGGCATCACCGTTTAGGTCATCCGGGCGCTAATGTATTACGCTCGCTTCAGAATAAAAATTACATTCAATGTAATTCATCTAGGAGTTCTTTTTGTCAATATTGTGTTTTTGGCAAACATATTAAACTACCATTTTATGATTCATCTTCTTTTACTTTGATGCCATTTGATATTTTGCACAGTGATTTATGGACTTCACCTGTTTTAAGCTCTGGTGGTCATAAATATTACATTTTATTTCTTGATGATTATTCAAATTTTCTATGGACATTTCCACTTGGCCACAAATCCCAAGTATATACTACCTTTATATCTCTATACAACTTAATTCGTACACAATTTAACATGCCTGTTAAAACCTTCCAATGTGATAATGGCACTGAATATAACAACTCTAACTTTCACCAATTTTGCAAACAACATGGCATGATGTTTCGTTTCTCTTGTCCCCATACCTCCTCTCAAAATGGTAAGGCTGAACGAAAAATACGAGCCATCAACAATATTATTCGCACCCTCCTGGTTCACTCCTCTATGCCGCCAAAATTTTGGCACCATGCACTTCAAATGGCCACCTACATCCTCAATATTCTACCTAGCAAGCTCCTAGCTCACCACACCCCATCAGAGATTCTATACAAACGTACCCCCACTTACACCCATCTTCGTGTCTTCGGATGTCTATGTTATCCTCTTATTCCATCCACCACTATCAATAAACTTCAACCTCGTTCTTCTCCATGCGTGTTTTTAGGATACCCGCAAAACCATAGAGGATACAAATGTTACGACTTAGCCACCAATAAAGTCATTCTTTCTCGTCACGTCATCTTTGATGAATCTCAATTCCCATTCGCCAAACTACATACTCCAACACCCCCCACCTATCATTTCCTTAACCATGGTGTTCACCCTCTAATCGTCCCATTTCTTTCTTCTGTTAACCCCACAGAAACAAACACCAGTGGGTCTGCTCTTGAGCCGCACTCTGATCAACCCAATTCCTCACAGCAGCCTACATCTCCAACTATAGACACTCCATCTACTTCACTCCCAAATGATACCAGCCCATCACTTTCTACTATGACACAAAATCGACCCACATCCCCACCTCAATCTGGTCCAAATCCACCTCCAATCAGACCTTCTTCTCAGTCCACCCTCATCAACTCACCTCAACGACCCATCTTTCAATATGTTAGGCGCGGGTCTGCCATCTCTCGCCCCACTTCAACTACACGTCCATCCACTACCCCTGCTCGCACCATGCACACGCGTAGCATGTCAGGTATTTCCAAACCTAAAAATCCTATAAGTCTTGCAGCCATTACCTCACCTTGTCCAATTCCCCGTAACCCGAAAGATGCTTTGTCTAATCCCAATTGGAAAAATGCCATGATTGACGAGTATAATGCTCTTATTGAAAATAAGACTTGGGTACTTGTACCACGTACTAGTGATATGCATGTTATTCGTTCTATGTGGATTTTTCGACATAAATTGCGATCTGATTGTTCTTTTGAGCGATACAAAGCTCGTTTGGTTGGTGATGGCAGGTCTCAACAGGTTGGAGTGGATTGTGATGAAACATTTAGTCCCGTGGTAAAACCCGCAACTATTCGTACGGTTCTCAGTTTAGTGGTTTCCAAGTCATGGTCTATCCATCAATTGGATGTTAAAAATGCTTTCTTGCATGGTACACTTAACGAAACCGTCTACATGCATCAACCAACGGGTTTTCGTGATTCTAAACATCCCGACTACGTGTGCTTATTAAAGAAGTCACTTTATGGCTTGAAGCAAGCACCACGTGCGTGGTACCAACGGTTTGCAGATTTTGTGTATACAATTGGTTTTGTCCATAGTAAATCAGATCATTCATTATTTGTATACCACAAAGGCAGGGACTTGGATTATCTTCTCCTTTATGTTGATGATATAATCCTCACTACATCTTCTGATACACTTCGTCACTCTCTTATTGATCTTCTTGCTCAAGAGTTTGCTATGAAGGATCTCGGACCATTGAACTTTTTCTTGGGTATTGCAGTCAAACGTCATCAACATGGACTATTTCTTAGTCAGTCGCAATATGCTTCTGACATTATTGAAAGGGCTGGTATGTCATCATGTAAATCCTCTTCTACACCTGTTGACACTAAGGCAAAATTGAGTGCTAATTCAGGAAATCCTTATTCTGATCCAACGCACTATCGAAGTCTTGCAGGGGCTTTACAATATCTAACATTTACACGCCCCGACATCTCCTATGCTGTGCAACAAATATGCCTACATATGCATGATCCACGAGAGGAACACATGACAGCCCTTAAGCGTATCCTATGCTATGTTCAAGGTACTTTGCATTTCGGCTTGCATCTTTATAAGTCACCCGCTTCTGCCTTAGTCTCCTACACCGACGCTGATTGGGGTGGGTGTCCAGATACTCGTCGCTCGACCTCTGGGTATTGTGTATATCTTGGTGACAACCTGATTTCCTGGTCTTCAAAGCATCAACCCACGCTTTCACGCTCTAGTGCTGAAGCAGAATACCGCGGGGTTGCCAATGTGGTTTCCGAGTCATGTTGGCTGCGTAATCTTCTCCTTGAACTACATTGTCCCCTTCAAAAGGCCACTCTTGTTTATTATGATAACGTGAGTGCCATTTTTCTTTCGGGCAACCCGGTACAGCATCAACGTACCAAACACATCGAGATGGATATTCATTTTGTACGTGAAAAGGTGGCATGTGGTGAAGTTCGTGTTTTACATGTTCCATCACGTTATCAGATTGCCGACATTTTTACCAAAGGCTTGCCTCGTGTATTGTTTGATGATTTTCGAGACAGTCTCGGCATCCGTCCTCCTCCCGCTTCGACTGCGGGGGTCTATTAGAATAATAGTATATCTCTTATGTATATGGAATGTATATCACATCCATAATTCTCTCATAGTCAGTTAGGATGGATATGTATAACTCTTGTATATATAGCCTTTGGCATAAGGAATGAAACACACGATTATATTCTCACAGTAATGAAGAATCGCCAACCATCTTCTATGAAGAATACATTTTTGTTTGTTCATATCAATCATATATAGATTTAGTTGATAACCACATGAGATTATGAGGATACTTTTCACCTTAGTTGTACAAAGACATCCAAAATACAATGAAGTATGCTAAGAAGTAAGAAGGAATGAAACACACGATTATATTCTCACAGTAATGAAGAATCGCCAACCATCTTCTATGAAGAATACATTTTTGTTTGTTCATATCAATCATATATAGATTTAGTTGATAACCACATGAGATTATGAGGATACTTTTCACCTTAGTTGTACAAAGACATCCAAAATACAATGAAGTATGCTAAGAAGTAAGAAACATGGATCTTGGTTGTGGGATCAAGCCAATCGTAAATTTGTAATGGTGATTATATGCACATTATGTTTAGGCATCTTTCATTTTTCAAATATATACATAAGATAATAACAAAATTACCATTATCTACCGCTACTAAATCAAATAATCAAGATCCACACTATTTTTTTACATTACGATTCTCTACTATGCGCGCAAATACATTTGCCCGGCATACTCATTTGCGCGCTACTCCATACCTGTCACAATAAGGACCATTCGTTTAATTATACTCTTAAACTATCTATCAACTCAAACATTGCAATTACCTTAAATGTTAATATTTTTCTGTTGTTCAGCCCTCCATTGGCATAGTTCTCGGTTTCATTGGAGGCAAGATGATTCTAGATTTCTTCGGTGAGCATCTTCATGATTATATTTCTTTTGTCATTCATACTCGAAAGATAACATTTTGATTTCTTAAAGTTTGCTTACTTTTCATGCAGGGTACCATGTATCGACTGAAGTTTCACTTGGCTGTGTGGCAACTACTCTAAGTGCCGGAGTTCTGCTGAGTTTATTGAAGAAATCAGATTAGTATACGATTGGTTTATGCTGCTGATAAAACCCAAAAGTTCTCGTTAACTGTTGTTCTATAAAGAAATTGAAAAGAAAGTAGTAATACATAGACTATAAGTGAACTGTAATAATGTATCTCTTAATTTCTGTCAAAACAATGTAATGAAGAATCGCCAACCATCTTCTATGAAGAATACATTTTTGTTTGTTCATATCAATCATATATAGAGATTTAGTTGATAACCTCATGAGATTATGAGGATACTTTTCACCTTAGTTGTACAAAGACATCCAAAATAAAATGAAGTATGCTAAGAAGTAAGAAACATGGATCTTGGTTGTGGGATCAAGCCAATTGTAATGGTGATTATATGAACATTATGTTTAGGCATCTTTCATTTTTCAAATATGTACATAAGATAATAACAAAATTACCATTATCTACCGCTACTAAACCAAATAATCAAGATCCACACTATTTTTTTACATTACGATTCTCTACTATGCGCGCAAATACATTTGCACGGCATACTCATTTGCGCGCTACTCCATACGTGTCACAATAAGGACCATTCGTTTAATTATTAAAACAAAAAAGAAGAAAAAAAGAGTAAATTGCAAAAGGGCATTTATACAGGACTTAATTAAAATATTATACAAGCAAACAAACCATGTTATGACCCATAACGAAATAAACTTACGTTAACAGAAATTGGACGGTTTTAAATTTACCATAAAGTGGGTTTTTGGATCATAAGTCATAACTGATCACACTGACATCTATCTTTGTATTCTCCTTGGTTCATTTTGTGTAAAAGACTAAAAGTTTTGTGCATAATAGCTGAATCGGTGGGTTGAATTTTGCATAAGGATTATATTCTTATAGATTAATTGAAGCAACACTGTATGATTTGATACAACAAAAGAATAGTCATACAACACCACTTATTGATAAACATAACAACATTTTATTTAAAAGCTTTATAATTAAACATGTTATGCAGTCGCCTAGTGATCAAACCATTACAACATGGCTTTCAAATTTTGGAAAGTGTGCGTAATTTGTGTTCTTGGAGAGCTTGATTATTGTAGTCGACGTCGTTGTCTTGCAACATGTTATTTAGCTCGCTCACAAATTTATTCATTGCAACGCTTGGCAAACATATAGGTACCAAGATTCCACGCTCACCCACCGTGTTACAAAAAGGTATATAGAAACTAATATTATTACTTGGGGGATCGCCAGCAACCCCTTCGGATGTCCCAGCATAGACTGCCTTCCCCCACCCAAAATCTATATCTTCAAATCCGGCATGAGTCAAATTCGATACGGAATAGCTTCGAACATTTGTAAGGCAGGGTCGTCTTTTGATTACCATTAGGTCTGCAATAGATTTCATGTACTCTTCAGTGACATTAGATTTTGCCTTCATTACAAGCTCCAATGCGTGACTTAATGGTTTGTTACATAAGTCTTGAGCAGTGGAGATAGCAGCTAATAAGGCCAAAACATTTCCATAATATCCCGAAGGGATAGGAGGGTTGAACTTTGAACGCGCATCCATGATGCATATAATACGCATGTCCTCTTTAGGATTAGGCTGTAGAGCAATGGTGCGACAACGCCAAATGCTAGCTGTTAGCACGTCAAAGGTGGAACAATGTTGTAGATGCATTGGAGCAAACCTACGTAAGGCTGTAACCTCAGCCGGTCCAAAGAAGAATGATCTCTGTGTCATGTCATCCGATGAGATGGTTGTGCCTTCGGTGTCAGCCACTTCATCGTACTCAGGATGATTACATGTCACACGTGGTGGATCTCTTGCAGAAAGCAACTCTCTTTGCCACACAGGCAACGTTGAAGGTGTTAATGCACCGCGAGCCATTTCACTCCATGCTGTCATAAATTTTACGATTCCTGTTCCGTCACACATTGTATGGTTCCATCGTATAGCAAAGATAAAACTTCCACATAAAAGTCGTGTAACCTATCGATCAAAGTAATATAATATATCTCAATATTACAAATTATAATTCTTAATACTCATTTTGTTTCATAATATCATTAGTTTTGTCCTTTTTTTTTCATAAACAAATTGAATTAGGCCTCCACCATGTGGATTTGCCCATCCTCTAATTTTATATTTTGTAAATTAACTTTTAGATTTACATAGAGTTGGAAGTCAAACAGGCAACAAGCTGCGTCGATAGCCCTTTTTGGCTTATATTTAATTAAATAAAAAAAATATAAAATAAAAAAAATAAAAAAAAATAAGTTTACCTGGATTAATAGCAAAGGTGTATCGAGGATGCCACTAGAGCCAGGAACATCATAGAGGAGCTCTTTCATACAAGGAAACGGCGGTTGGAGCCCCTCTCCAAACTGCTTTAGTGTGACATCCGCCTCAGCCTCGATAAACAACACACCCTCACCCGTGCAATCCACCATCAGCTTCCTCGCTGGACCTTCTTTTAGCCTACCAGCCAAAGGATAGTAAAACACCAGCACCTTAGCCAAAGCCTCCCTGATCACACTTGCAGGATTTTTATTTCTCATTTTGGGATTCTCCCGATAAAAATGAACCGCCGGTATGTGAAACCGAAGACTTTCTTGATCATCAATGTCTGAGAGAGGCTTTAGTTCTCGAGGCGTGGGTTTTGCCGGAACGATGAGCTCCGGTGCAAGTCTTCGTACTTTAAAAGTCATGGTGGTGTGGATTTGTGCCATATCCTAGTGTAGCTTTGCTATAAACGTGCATGACAATATATGGTACAATGGTGGTGAATTTATAGCACTGTTTAAAACTTGAGGAATGAAAAACCGGTTTACGTATGTGTACAGTGATGTCAGTTTGACTAAATTAGTCGGTCTAAACCTAATTGTGAATGAGTTAATTTAATTTAGGAAAACACTTTTACTCTGCTTTACACGGTATCGGAGCTTTAGCTTCTACCGACCATAAAATAGTTGTTCTTCGGTGATCGGTTATTCGCCGATTATTCGGAGGGATCCTGATTTATTTACTTTCTTTCACTTAATATTTTCGTTTTATTAGTCTTTTTATCTATTAATACAAATCACAAACCTCGTAACACAAAAACTATATTTGTCGTAACACAACCCATATTATGTTGATTTAGTCATCAATCAACAAAATTTGTCTCATCAGCATTACTTTTTGTTTACCACCGGAGATCATTGCCGTTGTTTGAAAATAGTTGGTCGCAAAATTGCCGCTCCTACCTAAAGGCAAAGCAAGCCATGACGAAAAAAAAAATGTCACGCAAAAGAGAAAGCCACAAGCATTAAACAACTATGCCATCAATACAATTATGCTTCCGTTTAAACAAACAATAAAGAAGATGCAAGAAGAAGAAGCGGCTTCAACATATGTTCTAGCTAGTTTTCGGTTTGTATGCCTCGTGTTCAAACTGCGAGAGAGTGATGAATGACTAGCTTAGTTGGCGTCAACCTAATTTTAAGCTTGAGTCCATTTAATTTAGTGTTTGAATTGCTTGTTAATTAAGCTATATATTCAATAATAAATTAATAATACTCTTTCACTACTTTACATTTTTGTCAAAATAGTTGGGTTTCGTAAAAAAGTTGTGTCACATATTGCGTTGTGAAATTAGGCTTCTCGAATCCAACTATTTAAGGGATTTATTTTGAAATATGGGTGGTTGCCAACTTTGGTATTAACGACGTCTATAGTTGAGTGGTGTTTTTTAGAATTTAAGCAAGTAATTTTGGCCTCTATAGACTACCCGTATACGCTCAAATGTTGCTATTAATATCGTTAACTAAAAGAGAACGCAACCGGTTACGTTATGTAAAATCCAACGAACATCCGAAGCATATATACTGTTCATATTTGTAGCTTCCAGGGTAAATTGCAAAAAATGTCATATTTGAGTGGTTTTACTTTCCATGCATGGTACCATGTATCGACTGAAGTTTCACTCGGCTGTGTGGCAACTACTCTAAGTGCCGGAGTTCTCCTGAGTTTATAATTGAAGAAATCAGATTAGTATACTGTTGGTTTACGCTGCTGATAAAACCCAAAAGTTCTCGTTTTCTCTTATTCTATAAAGAAATTGAAAAGAAAATAGTAATACATAGACTATAAGTGAACTGCAATATTGTATCTCTTCATTTCTGTCGAAACAATGTAATGAAGAATCGCCAACCATTCTATGAACAATACATTTTGTTTGTTCATATCAAGCATATATATAGAGTTAGTTGATAAGTGCATGAGATGTTGAGGATACTTAATTTTCACCTTAGTTGTACACGTACAGTACAAACATTGAATCGTGATAATCATTTTACCAGCAGAATTGAGCATCTTATTTCCTTTCGTTTGAGATCGGTCACGACTTGTTTCTACTCACTTCACGCAACAATGATAGTATCGACTGTGATGAATTGAAGTGCAAATAATATATGAACTGTTAACTGGGAATTTTCCGTTTTATCGTTAACATGATGTGCTAAAAGAACTTTGTTTCAAACCAACATGATCACAAAACATGCTAAGGAACGCTGCGAAAATCGTTATAAAGAATTTAGCGATATAATGTGAGAGGCAATGAAATGCATATTTTTTGACATGATGGCTTTACCTTTCCGATCTATACTAACTTAGGACATCTATATTTAGAAGTGTTAAAATGTTTAATATCAAAAACATTTCTTTAATAGGAAAAATGCATACACATATAATTAAAAACCTAAAAATTTAAGTGTTTTTAAAAAGTCTGGGTTGTTACAAGTGTAGCTTTCAATGCTTGTAAACAAGAAAAGAAACATAGTGTACACCACTTTAATGCACATAATTTTCAGACTTACAAGACAAGAAGCATAGTGTACACCACTTTAATCCACATATTAAAAAAATAAAACACCACATTAATGATATTTAATGTAGTCAATTCATTAACTGGTCAATAAATACAATTAATACAGTTATTAAAACACCCTTTACATTAGAAATACAAATTATCAAGCATATTGTACAACCAAATTAAACACAATTCTTGTATTAAATGTCACTAATACAAATAATAAAGCACATTATACAAACACTCAAGCCCGAACGGGCAATCGGGCTTGAGCCCGAACGGGTGCGGGCCAAACGGGCACGAGCCAACGGGCTCTAGCCCGAACGAGCACGGGCTAAATGAAATTCTTGATATCCGTAAATTTAATTTCAAAAAGAACATAATAAACTAAAATACATGATTCATCGGAAAATTTAATTTCAGGGTACCCGCCGCTGCAACGCGTGGGTACCCTGCTAGTATATTTGAATGAATACAATTACAAATGATTCACTTCCTATGAATCTACATATTATGTCACTTATCTATATTCAATTAGAAACTCATGCATGGTTTCTGTCATCTTCATTAAAGATCAGTGTTCTAAAAGGCGCGTCAAGGCGCCGCCAAGGCGTGAGGCGTGGCCTCAGCGCCACAAAATCTAGGCGTCGTGTGAAAAGGCGTGGAATAAGGCGCGAAAAGGCGTGCAAAGGCGCGCCTTTTTGGCAAGGCGTGGCGCCATTTTTAGAAGCATTTAGAGGATTTATGGATTTGGGCTTGAATTTCAAGTATTTGGGTTATTTCTTTCTTGGGCCTCGTAATTTCAAAACTTAATTCCTACTTGGGCCTCGTATTTGGGCCTGGCTATTTGGGATTTGGGATTTAGTATTTGAAATTGCTCTTATAAAATATTATAAAATTATAAATACATAAATTTATAAATATTTTGTTGCCGCTTTAAGCACGCCTTAAGAAACGCCAAGGCTTCGCAAAGGCGCGTAAAGCTTGAGGCGTGGCTGTGCCGCCACGCCACGCCTCACGCCTTTTAGAACATTGTTAAAGATAGATATATGGTACTAACTATCATTTCTCCTAATTAATTCTCATCAACACTCTCTCATACACCGAAAAGATCTTTTGAAGTTAGTCGAAGGTCAATGATAAACTTCAAAAGAATAACGAAGGTCAATATATACCAAAGGACTTGTGTTTTAATGATACCTCATGTAGTGTGAGAAGCTCCACAACCAAATAGTTGTGGGTTCAAATCCTGCTTAGGACATGTGAGATAGATAGTTGCCGTTAAAAAAAACGAAAGTCAATGTCAAAGTTCATATTTGTCGTTAAAAAACAAGGTTCAAGGCAATGATTGTGGTCGCTAAGTTGATATGGTTATGACATTTTCACAAAAGTTACTAACCTTATTTGCACAAGTTTCCTCAAATATTTTTTGTGACGTGTTTAGATCCCTCTTAACAGAAATTTCAAAAATGTCATGTTTTTGACAAGTTTGGTTCAAAAAAATAAAAATAAAAACATTTTTCTAACCACTAGAATTTTAACACGTGTCAAAAAGGAAAATATTTAGTTGTTGAAGTTTTTTGCTAGACAGACTGGTATATAACAACTTTTTTTTAATTGTTTTACAATACTTTTTGTGCCACCACTTTTTATCTTTTAAAAAAACAAAAAAAGTTTCAAAATTCAAAGAAATTTGAATTTGTTTTGTTTTTAACGTAGAAAAAAAATGGTCGCATAAAAATATGATATCACAAAAAAACATGAGTCCCTCATTTATACTTTTGTGCGATTACTTTTTGTGCTTTTGCTAAAACAGAAGAAGTTCAACCTTTTTATTTTCTTTTTTTGTATTTTTGCAAACAAACAAAAAATGTTCGCACAAAAAGTACAGTCTAGTAAAAAAAATGAATTGTTATATAACCGTCAGTCTAGAAAAAAACTCCGTCAATCAAATATTCCAATTTTAGACACATGTCAAAAAACTAATAGTCACACAATGTATTATTTTAGTAATGACCATTTTCTTGAAACGATTTTTTTACTACTTTTTGAATCCACTTTTCAAAATATGACCATTTTTGAAATTTGCTCTCGTAACTCCTTAGACTAGAAGTAATGATGTTACTCCTTACGAGTGAGGACCCTTCCTCACGAGTGATGACCATTATTTGGGATACATGTCACGCGTGAGCAAGCACAAAAGAGGAGGGAAGTGGTGACTCTCCTCACCATTTAGTTTACGTGCATTCTTTGGCCCTATGAGGTGTGTTTATTACTTTTTCTTTGGTTTATGAGTAGGTGGAAGGTATTTTGTAGGGTATGCTAGTATAAAATGGGTAAAAGATGAGGAGAGCGATTACCATTATAGGTGAAAGGTGAAAGGAAGGTAATGGTTGTGACCATTAAATCCTTAGTAACCACATTTTTTTAAAAACTTTTTGAAAGAATTCCAGCCAATTTACACAAGTCAAAACGGACCATTTTAGGTGATTTGCTCATTGTTTAACATCAACTTAAGCTATTTAATTTGCACATGCAGGGATAGAATGTGTTTTATTAATATAATATGATCGCTTTACAAAGTTAATAAAAAATATATTTATAAACAATTAAAGAAAACAAATAAGGGCAGAAGGTGTATAAGATCAAACGACATACTCAAATTTTATGTAATTAATTTAAAAGGATTTGATAACAACAACCCATTAGGTGTTGTTGAAGCATTTCATATTTATTTAACATCACATTCTATCTTTAAAAGGATTAAAAGTGTATAATTATAAAATACATGAGTTTATTTAATGTGTTTTTTTTTTATATATGGAATACTTAAGCAACACCCAGTGGGTTGTTGTTAGCAAATTCTTTAAATTAAATAATGTATCAATACATACTAAAGCTCGTGTTTAATCAGTAAAGGTTGAAGCTCTTGTTTGACACAATTTCTTATAAAAGTCCTCTCACTTATGCTTAAATAAATAACAAATTTATAATTATAACTAGTACGTAATTTGTTAGTTTGGTTTTGTAAGTATTTTCAAAAAGTTAAAGAGCTATTATAAAAAAAAAAAAAAAAAAAAAAAAAAAAAAAAAAAAAAAAAAAAAAAAAAAATACTGTTGGAACATTATTGTAGAATAAAAGTCCAAAAGATTAAAGAGAAAAACCCAAATAAAAGTCCAAAAGATTAAAGAGAAAAACCCAAAGATTTAAAATTAATTTCCGCCAACCAAGTCCAAAGACGGCCCAAAACATGCTTAGTCCGCCGAAAGTCCGAAACATATCCAGTAGGAACTTCCATAACGTTGGCGTGATTCAGTTTGAGCAAAGGATCATTAAGAAGACTATCACAATTATGCTAAGAACTAAACAAATATAGATATACGACTAGAAATTATATCAATAACTCAACATTAATACATGCATTTATGTCAAGAACTCAAAAAATATATATCTACATGTGTTAAAGTCATAAATTAAGAATGTATTTTATAAAATTTTCATATCTAAGTAATTTACTTTATAAAAACCCATTAAAACCATCATAACTTGTTAACACCGGTATATATAAGAAAGGTAACCTGTTGGTTTTTCACCTCATTAAAATTATTTTCGAAAATGGAATTTCTTTTTCCATCTAGACCAAAGTCAAATGTCAATAACACCGTTATCTTCATCATGCATATTTTTTATTTTTATTTTTTAAATTGATATCCAGTTTTTATTTTTCCTTGAGACCTTGCAACTCTGGTTGCAGCTATTTTCTTATAACGACGTTTATGGTCCAAAAAACCTCAACAGGGTCTCATAATTTGTTAAAACGCCATACTCGAATTAGAATTTATTAGTCTCATTGTACGAACCATCTTCGATCATGCAATCTTCATTAAAACATGATAACAGTATTGGTTGTCGGACATATTAATGTCTTATATGCCAAAGAGATTAAGATGGGTCAAAATAAAGGGTCTGTAGATAGTTTCTAGTTTGGGCCGCAGGCCAGCAAACCCATTAAATGGTATAAACGGTTACTTAGTTTAGATAGGTTACAACGTTTTAGAAAGATCACAACGTTTATGTATTCATGAATCGGTATAACCCTACATAAGCAACGATTCATCTAGTATATATAGGATACAATTCTGTAAACAAAATCAACCCTTTCAGTTATATAATATCAGTTTTATAAAGGGTTCAACCCATCTTCTTTGTTTCATTATTGTATTCTTGAATGATGTTGCATGATGTTGTTTGATCATATCGATCCTGGATGGAAATCAGACCTGGAAACATTGATATCAGAGCGAAGGGATCAAGAAACACAACAATTCATGTTTCAATCACCAATCAAGTATCAAACCTGTGTTCTTTAAGAGACGCAACCATGAATGCCAAAATTGAAGAAGAAAGGATTTAGAAACGGTTACAACACTAAGTCGGTGGTTAACCAAGAAGAAGAAGAAAAAGATTAGTTTTTTGTTCGCCGTTAACGAACAAAAGTCCATCGAAATTTTTCGATCACTATAATTGAAAGTTTGAAACCTTTGTTTCAATGAGATTTTTGTGATTTAGAATCATCCCTAAATCACCGGTTTATTTTGCTTTGCAAAATCAGATTACACCAAGAATTATGAAGACATCAAGATTAAAGATGAAGGAGAGGCTGTGATGGTCTCAAAGATGAAAGAAAACGGGGCTGTGATGGTCTCGAAGTTGAAGGAACAAGGCTGTGAAGGTCTAGAACTCGAAAGCAAGAACAACAACCGCGAAGGTTCAAGAAGAAGGCATCAAGAAAATCAAGTTTCAAGGTTTCTTATTAGGTTTATGATAAGAAACAAGTTTTAAAGGTTTCAAAGATTAAGTTTTAAAGATTGCAGACATCAGTTTCAAGAGTTTGAAGAAAGCAAGAAAAAAGCACAACATTTTTCATCATTTTCTCGTGAAGAAAGAAAAGAACCAGTAAGATTGAAGAAGACTTTGGCATATCGACATTAGGGGGAACTGTCGGACATATGAATGTCTTATATGCCAAAGAGATCAAGATGGGTCAAAATAAAGGGCCTGTAGATAGTTTCTGGTTTGGGCCGCAGGCCAACAAACCCATTAAATGGTATAAACGGTTACTTAGTTTAGATAGGTTACAACGTTTTAGAAAGATCACAACGTTTATGTATTCATGAATTGGTATAACCCTACATAAGCAACGATTCATCTAGTATATATAGGATACAATTCTGTAAACAAAATCAACCCTTTCAGTTATATAATATCAGTTTTATAAAGGGTTCAACCCATCTTCTTTGTTTCATTATTGTATTCTTGAATGATGTTGCATGATGTTGTTTGATCATATCGATCCTGGATGGAAATCAGACCTGGAAACATTGGTTGATTTGCTCCGACGAGCTGTGGGGGCCAGATTGTTAAATTCAAACAGGAAGGAGGCCAACTGAGTAACACTGACGAAAGGACATTGGTTGCAATTGTGTTATAGTTTTAAGATTGTATATATGAGGAAGGTGGATGGTTGGGAAAACGATGTTGGGAAGAAGATTATACCTGTGATTCCAGATTTGGTATATATACCGCCAAGTAATACCAACACCAATTGAAAATAAAATTAATAATTAGGTGGAAATTATTTTTACCAGTTCAACCGGTAAGCTGTCATGAAATTTTTAAGTTTGGAACAAATTCAAAAGTTAGAATGATGGGTGAAATTTTTATAAAATACGTTGGTAATTTAGCTTTAACCTTATTTAAATTACATATAAAGCATGCATACCATTTCTTGAATCTTGAATTCCTTAAACTTAATGTTGACTTTATTGACTTTTGAGCTGAATATTTCATATTAATAGGCACGGAATTTTTCATATCTGAGTTAGTAATAGTTTTCATGATTTGACAAATAACTTTTGACATTTGGTCTATTTTATATGGTGGGATGGAAAGAAATTTATACATGAAACTTTTGAAGTTATTTACTTATAGATGCATATTTTAAACTTGCATTTAAAAATTTCATTGTGATACATGAGTATTCGTCTAGATATAATAGATAGAAAAAGCAAATATGATTTTAAAGCATACATTATTTTATCGCCAAGAGCCGATTTCCGTTGAATTTCCAATATGTTAAAATATACTTCGTATAGGATATAGAAAGGCATTTTGATATAGGATGACTAAAAAATGCTTAACTGTATGCTTAATTTAATATGTCACTATCTTGTTAATTAGACTTACTTTTTCACATAACTGCAGAAGAGTATATTATTACAGTTTTACGCATACAGTTAAACATAATTTTACTAATGTCAGTTATTTCTCTTTTGAATATTTTCGGTTTAAACTTTTAAGGCTAAGGTTTTGCTATTTATGGTTAAGTAGCTAGATCTCTTTTCATTATCAGATAATTTGTTGTATGTTATTTAATTGGGTTTTGTATATTCATAGTTTTAGGAACCAGCACTCATTTATAGCTATTCATCTGTTGAGTATGTAAAAAAATTCATCTCTTAAGTCTTAACTATAGTTTTTAGAGATGTGAATAGATTGGAGGAGAGTTTTTATGCATCCGATTAGTTTGAACTTTAGCTTCTTTTCTTTCTTTATTTATTTTTTATTTTTTTATTTTTTAAATAATAAAAACGGGTCAATATTGAATACTCTATATATGTTGATTTCTCCCGCATACTATCCTCATTTTAATATTAATCACTAAATTTATTAGCGAAGTTCTTACATTGATTTGTTCTTATAAATGAAAGATGATATTTGAGAAAATTTAGCTTTTTCGGCACGTTAATGCAACAAAGATGGCTTAACCCGAAAGAAGATACAAGTGCTGTTGATGCATAATCTGGCGCGGGCTTGATTCAACGACTCTCCATGGGCCGTTAGTCGTCTTCTCGAGCCCTAGGTAGACCTGTTCAACAAAGAGAACCCGTTAGGAGTGGACCCGAGGCCGTAGCCCCGGGATCCACCTCCGACGGTCAAGTTAGTATCGGTGCGATATGGCTTATGAGAGTTAGGTTTAGAGTAACCTGTTATGTCATAGTCAATAAGGAGATTCCAGCCATGTATTTATAAGGCATGGATTAGGGTTTAGGCGTAGAGTGGGCCGCTGTCTGCCGAGCCAGACCCATTCCAGACTATACGTCCACAAGTGCAGTTTTGACTTTTGATGATGGATGATACCTCATATGATCTTCAAAACATATATCACAACATATATAGAAATAGATGCGAAGTTAGACACTCAATGTTCTATATTTTTCTATAAATTGCTTGTTCGATACGAAAGAGGCATTAACTTTAAATTCTAACCTTGACTAAAATTGGTAATAGGAATAAAGACATTAAGCAAATATAAATAGAAAATGGCAACTCTACTTTGGAACACAAATCACCAATTTCATGGCAACTACTTGCTTCTACTTCATCCTCCTTTGGTTGCCCCTTTTGCTCCTAATCACAGCAAATGTATGTGTTTTCTTCTTACCAACATTTTTTTTCTTGAAATGTCTACGCTTTCGCCTAAAAAAAGAACTTGAAGCTATTTCACAAGAGAAAACATGCATTAACTAAAGATATCCCATTTGGAGTTATCTTAATCTTAAGTAGTTGTATTTGTAATAAGTGTTGCAACTTGAGCTAACTATTGTCTTATTGATCTATTGTAGCCAACTGATTGGACAAACCATGGTGGAGATTTAAGCAATCGAAGGTATGCATATGGAGAAACTAAGATTAGCCCAGACACTGTGGCTAAACTTCGGCTAAAATGGAAGTTCGTTGCTGGAAAAGATATAAGCGCGACACCAGCAATATACAATGACACCATATATTTCCCAAGTTGGAATGGAAACATATACGCCTTAAACGCATTAGACGGGTCACTCATTTGGCAACAAAATATTGGACAACTAACGAGGCTTAATTCGACAGGAATTGTAATAGGAGTGAACTGGACCGTGTCAAGGTCTACCCCGACTATTGCTGATGATCTTTTGATAGTTGGAGTTTATGGTCCAGCGTATGTTCTTGGCCTTAAACGTTGCAATGGGGAGCTTGTGTGGTCTAAGCAACTTGATACACATTATGCATCTCTTATCACCATGTCAGGAACTTATCATAGAAGGTAATTACTCCGTACTTTATTTCGTATCAAAAACATGTTTCATCTAAGTGTGAGCTTTATTAGTTTCAATAAACTTGAAACATATTTCTAATTATATTTCGAAACTGGGTTGTTGACAAAGTTTGATTGAGGTATGCCTAAAAAATTGTAGATTGTTGCAAATGATTGGATCAAAGTTGACTTTTTTATATACTTTAAGAAAATAATAAGGCATACACATCACTAATAATTCATATGCAATAAATTACAAAGAGATTCAAAATATTTGACATCTTCATGCCACATAAAATTTCCAATAAGGTTAACAAAATAATAGACATCTTCGTCTTTCTGTAAACCACCATCGTGAATGTTTTAACCGAATTATCTTTCCATTCGTGATAATAAACGCATATGCCACTGATCAAATGTTCAACTTTATTTGCCAACGTGATTCATGTAGTAACATAACTTTATAAGCTACTAATATTTGTTTTACTAATTTCAAATCTTCTATATGATCATGTGCAGTTCATTCTATGTGGGAGTATCTTCACTAGAAGAAAGCTCAAGCATTGAAGCGTGTTGTACATTTAGAGGGAGTTTTGTAAAGCTAAATGCCAGAAATGGAGACATCTTGTGGCAAACATACATGTTGCCGGATAATAACGGTAGCAAGGGCGGATATGCCGGTGCCGCCTTATGGGGCAGTAGTCCGTCCATTGACATTAGCCGCAATGCAGTCTACATTGCCACCGGAAACTTGTATCATGCCCCTTTGCATGTCCAACAATGCCAAGAAGCACAAAACAATCAAACTACACCAACAGAAGAAGATAAGTGCATAGAGCCCGAAAATCATTCCAACTCGATCCTAGCTCTTGATTTGGATTTAGGACACATCCAATGGTATAAGCAATTAGGGGGTTACGACGTTTGGTTTTTTGCTTGTAATAATCTTTCTACTTCAGGGTGTCCGCCTGGCCCTAATCCTGATGCAGACTTTGGAGAAGCGCCGATGATGCTAACAACCAATGTCCGTGGAAACAAGCGTGACATTGTTATGGCTGTACAAAAAAGTGGGTTCGCTTGGGCTTTGGATCGTGATAATGGTAGCATTGTTTGGTCTACGGTAAAGTTTGTTGTATTCATTATGGTTTTTCGTGTAGATATAATGGTTCTGATGACTACCATACCAATCAGAACATCTCAAATAATCATTTCATTTTACTCCAAAACAAATATAAACAATGATCATACTAATCAAAATGGCGACATGAAAAGAAAATTTGTAGATATTAGCACTTACTGGTATCTATGTATTAGGTATGTAAGCGTGTATTCAGTCGATATAAGTGTGTTATTGCAGGAAGCCGGACCTGGAGGTCCAGGTGGAGGAGGTACATGGGGATCAGCGACGGATGGAAAGACAGTTTACACAAACATTGCCAATAGTTTAGGAAGGAATTTTACATTGAAGCCATCAAATATCACGACTACTAGCGGCGGATGGGTGTCCATTAATGGCACAAGTGGCAATGTTTTGTGGTCAATGAAAAATCCTAGTGATCCAAGTGCAAGTGGCCCTGTGAGCTTAGCAAATGGTGTTCTGTTTGCTGGGTCAACCAATGGGACCGGACCCATTTATGCAATGAGCGCTACATCCGGGGAAATTTTATGGTCATACAACACTGGAGCAAGCGTGTATGGTGGCATGTCTATAAGCAATGGTTGCGTGTATGTGGGCAGTGGTTACAAGGTAAGTTTGGGATTCTTTGATCCTAATTACACTGCTGGAACTACACTATTCGCATTTTGTATTCTCCCCTGACCAACAATAAATAAAGTTCAGCTACCATGTAATTGTTATATTCATTAGCAATGAATCAGAATAAACTATATGTGATTAAATGATTGTGAGATATGATGCACTAGTTATCTTATCAAGTTGGTTGTATTTGCTCGTCCTTAGCTAATGATTGTAGCATATCACACTGAATTATTTTGATTGTTGGATACACTCCTACTAGCAGCATGAGATATTTGAAAGGGGTACATTCCAGCAGCCAACTTGCGTACGTATAGTATCAAACGCTCATCTACCCAAACTCCAGAAAGAGTTCTTTTAGAAACCTTAGCTAGTTTTCCGGCCAGAAGAAAGCTGGAAACACCGAAGCCCCCTGCTAAATTCAAAGGGAGTCCTCTCCTACGTTTCATACAAATATTAAGTGTCATTAATGACTTGTAAACAAGATATCGGAAAGGGAGAAATACGACTAGCTTCCACCCCTCACACTAACCCTTAATTGCTTTGGCCATCAACACTTTAAAACCTTCCCTAGCAATCCAATAGCTTTACTTCTGGCCAATTTATCTCCTCCAACACCGTTGTCCCAAAGTTTCTGTGAAGTGTTCGGATCTTTTGTGTTTGTATGTGTGAGTCAAATACGATTTGCAAACGATAAATAAACTAGATAACTTATATTGATTTGTCTAACCATGTAATGTTACAGAAATACATGTACTTATACTATACGAATGGTCACGTTTGAACCATCGTGTCTGTTCACACAAGGGTGTGTCCCTTGGTTCTGTTTGGATTCGAATGGACATGTCCAACAGTCGCAACCATTCGAAATGTTCCAGCAAATAACTAACTTAACCGAATTATGGTTATTAAGTTTCTAAACTACAGTTTTGGTCCTTTGAGTTTCCAGAAAGTAACATCGAGATTATACTTAGTTCACATTCTCCTCCTTAATCTTGATCGTTGCTTTCTCCAAGGTCTTGAACTCCGAGCATTTGTCTCATAGTTGTAAACTTGAGTCTTGGTAAAGCTTTCGTTAATATGTCTGCTCTTTGTAGTTCTCCGCTAACGTGTTCCACATTAATTTGACCATTCTCTACACATTCCCGAATGAAATGATAGCGAATGTCTATATGTTTACTCCTTCCATGAAATACTGGGTTCTTCACGAGTGCTATAGCTGATACGTTGTCAACTTTAAGCGTTATCCTTTTTTCTTCCAATCCAGTTAGTTCACTAAGTAAACGTTTTATCCATAAGGCTTGACATGCTGCTGCAGTAGCCGCCATGAATTCTGATTCACATGATGAGAGCGCCACTGTTGGTTGCTTCTGAGTACACCAAGTGATAGGTGACTCTCCAAAGTAAAATACGACTCCAGTAGTTCCTTTTCCTTGATCGGTATTGATTCCATAACTACTGTCACTATAACCTGTTATCTTGCAGCCGCCTTCCTTCTTGTATATTATTCCATGTTCTTTCGTTCCTTTGATATATCGGATTACTTGTTTCACTGCCTTTAGATGATGATCCTTTGGCTCTTGCATAAATCTGCTGAGTAGTCCGAGTGAGTAACTAAGATCCGGTCTTGTATGTAGTAAATACCTGAGACTTCCGATTAAGCTACGGTAATAAGTTGCGTCAATTGGGTTTCCATCTTTCGCCTTGACCAACTTAGTGCCGGGATCCAATGGTATCTTGGTATCATTGCTATCCGTCATGTTTGTCTCTTTTAGGATCTTGTTAATATATCCGGTTTGCTTGATTGTAATCTCTCCTCCTGTCTGTGTAACTTCTATCCCAAGGTAATATGCGAGCAATCCTAAGTCGCTCATTTCAAATTTGTCTTCCATTTGGGATTTGAACAAGTCTATTTCCTTCTTTGGAGTTCCCGTGATTATTAAATCATCTACATATACTCCAACTATCAATGTAGAAGTCTTGCTTCTCTTTGTGTAAACTGCTTGTTCGAGATTACATTTCTTAAAATCTAGTGACTTCAAGGTTTGGTCAAGCTTCACATTCCAAGCTCTTGGTGCTTGTCTTAAACCATACAAAGCTTTAGTTAGCTTGTAGACTTTTCCTAGGTTTCCTTGTTGAATAAAACCTTCAGGTTGTGTGACTGGTCTCAGAACCAACAGGTATTGTCACACAAGCTAGCCACTTGTGAATGGCTAACCGTNCATTGTAGAAAGTATCTATGATGGTGACTAGAAGCATGTTATGATTGGGACATCGATCAATTGCAAGCTTATAGCGTTCCCATGCCTCAAATAAGGACTCATCGGGAAGCTGTCGAAAGTTGCTAATATCATTTCTCAATTTAGTTACCATGGATGGTGGAAAGTATTTTGCTAAAAATTTGGTAACCATTTCATCAAAAGTGTGGATCGAATTCTTCGGGAGACGATCAAACCAGGCAGTAGCATGATGAGTGAGAGAATATGGAAAGAGGTATAAGCGAAGGCCGTCATCGGTGACACCATTCTGCTTCATACTCTGGGTGACGGTCAAAAATTTATCGAGATGCTTATTTGCATCGTCACCCGGTAAACCGTGGAACTGACACGAGTTCTGGACTTGCTGGATCATGTGGTGTTTGAGTCCAAAATCCGTGGAACTGATAGTGAGTGGTGCAATAGGTCCTCCCCTCCCCTGCATAGTAGGCTGACACAGTTCCTCCATCGTTCGGAGATCGGGAGCTGCATCCCCAGTTTCAGATTTGG
>LBNU01037060.1:0-17046 GCA_014162995.1 Artemisia annua | reverse complement strand
TATATATATATATGTGTGTCGCTAGATCTTTTGGTTGTTTTCCTATATTTAAAATAAAAAGTGTAGGTAAAAAATGAAGTAGGTAAAATTTTAATTACAATTAAACAAAAAATTGTAAGGATAACTTTTTTGCCTTATTATAACACATAATTTTTACAAAAAGCGCCATTAATTTTTTTATAATTTTGACATTTTGCTCACACTTTTAAAAGAGTCATTAAAAAGTAAGAATTTTGTGTCACTAGAACCACATTTTTTTGTTATTTTTTTCTTGTAGTGAGCTAAAAATATTTGTAACATGTTAATATCAAATTATATCATTTTCATGATGCCAAGAAAATAAGTTAGCAATATAATTCATTTATTGATACATCAGCGACTCAACAAATACGTAAATGTGAGGTTTGATCAATGATATTGCAGCGTATAGGACCATTTTAACGTAAGCATATCGACCACGGGCCACGACACGTACAGGGGGCATAATGGCTTGACATCGTCCATTCACCTATATCGTCAACCGTCTGTTAAAGAACTTGAAACTCAGTGATAGAGAACTAATGCGGCATTCGACATTGTGGTCCTGAATACAAAGAGGTTCCGAAGAATAGAAATAACATCTGTTTTTCTTCTCATATTGGCTAGCATCTATAAGGATTCTCAATCATTTGAGTATATCATGAATGTGTTTTCTGAAAGCATTATTCAAATACACGATGGAAATGAGAGCATATAAACTAAATAAGTTTGACCAACATTGATATGTATAAAAATCTAATTGCTTATACATGTAGCCATCAAAAATTCACATCACATAACTAACACTAATTCATCGGATGCATTAACGATTTTCAAACTTAGCATATATGGTAAATACCACCTTATGGCATTTTGCACTTTATAAAAGACACATAATTTGGAGATAAAGAAACGAAAAGTTGGAAATGTAATCATATAATCACATTGCGAATTCAAATTTAACATTGGTGTTGACAGTAATACTAGATTGGGAAGATTGGAAGAACCCTTATATATATTGATGGCAACAAAATAAAACGAATAATGTAACAGAAATATCAAAACATATAATCGTTATAGATATCTATGTAAGCATATTATAAAATAGATGTTTATAAAATATAGTGAAAAGGGACCATGACCATGACAAAGGAATCGAGAAAACGAGGCAGAAACACATGGGGACTGGCCCATTGCAAACTCATTACGTCCACCCCAGGTTTCCCTCAATCCCACCATACATATCACAAATTTTTTATACATATTCTTTAACAAGCTTGTTATTTGTTGTAAGTTGAATATTGAGATATTTCTGTTTGGATCTATTAGGAAAAAATTTCACAGATGTATGGCAATGGTTTTAAGTGAGTACTTGGGTAACTTTAGACAGGAGTTTAACTAACAAAAATTTTACACTGATATTTAGCATAAATAAACAAAGTGTTTTGTGTACATGCCCTTTTTTAAAATGCTGGTAAAAGTAGTCTCATTATCATCATGTAAGGCTGTGAGCCTGTAATTATATGTATTTTGTTTCATTTATATCTTGTTCCGACAGAATTAGCGTTGTTGTGGTTGCTAATTATTAGTGTAATAGTCCACTGGGTCGATCGAGGGAACTTATTGAGCATCTATCGACACTGCTAAAAGTCTTATAAAGAGGGCTTTTTTTGTTCTTTTTTTTTTTTTTTTTAATTATTACTATTTTTATTTTATTTTTATTTTTGATGCTTTTTGTGTAAAATCAAAATAAAAGAGCGATTCGATCAAAATTTCACCCTATAATAAATATATTTTAATAGTTGTTTTTACCCTTAAGTGTTATAATAATTCAAGACGAGATAGTTTAAGATGATATAAATTATTTATCAATATTTAAAAAAATAATAAAAATAAAGCGTCATTAGCTAATGATTTCAAGATGCTTAAGTTATTGCAAAAACATGTTTTTCGTTACGATGGTGAAAAGCTTTAACTGACTTTTTGAGTTTTTGACGTCATAAAATACATTAGAAAAATCTTTCATTTAAGACATTTTAAGTGAAGGAGCTCCTTGTAATCTCATGTTAAGTTATAGATTTTCTTCTACAACAAGAAAAACATAATGAAGAAAAATGATTTTGCGAACAACAGACCTAAAAATTATGGTTAACCAAATAATTTCATTACAATATCATTTATGAATGATTTTGGTTAAACGATAGTCTTGAAAAACTTGAAAATATTGGATACATAACAAAATTTGACTTTGATAAGATGTTTTCTTAAAACAAATTCTAGTAAAACATATACTTTTATTCATAACTTTTAATTTTGTTGTTAGCAAAAGATAAAAACACATACTAGTAACATGTTGCATTATATTTCAAAAAACAAAATATGTTGCATTAAATTAGCACATAGCACCTTATGTGTTTTCTGCATGATATCTTCCTTCAACATATAGACTCGATGAAAATCATTTTGCCAGTAAAGTAAATTTTTGCAAAGTGAAACTATAAGATCACATCAAGACCAAACCTAACATCGTCACATTAGCGTCATCTTAAATTTCTCTCTTAAGCCAAACCAAGACCAAACACTCGTAATAAGAGGACAATACTCACAACCAAAAACATACCCAACAGAATTAAATATATATACAAAAAACAAACACACAAACCAAACAATTGGTTCGGTTTGAGACCAGACAAAATGAATCAACAAAGGGGGGGGGGGGGTAGAATTGTCCAGTTATGGCGAGGAATATGCCCCGGGGTAGGTAGGAGCGGCTCGAGTTTCACAAGACCCTATATCAGCTGTACATCCTCCTTGCATTTATACGAGCTCCGTGATATTCCAGATGAGTTGAAAGACTATCCCCAATCTATTTGAATTGATTTACAACGGCTAAAGGAAGGGAAATCAACCGAGACCCCATTGGTAGGGGCGAGCGAGAGAGAGTGGTAGGCTTCTATCTGACTAGTAGGGCATGCAGTTCTCCCCTTAGCCTTAGGAAAGCCTATGACTTGTGCTTTGCTTTTTCGAATTATATAAAGATTTCAAGGGGCTTTCCTTCGTATACCTTACTTAGACCTAGTCTTCTTTTTTCTTTTGATAGGAACTCCTCCTCTTAGAGGAAATGATCAAGAAATACTCGAAGACACATCTACAAAACCTTCAAAACCTTCGTATAAGAATTCACAAAGCAACAATCAAACTAATCAAGATTGATGATAAAACAAAACAAAACAAAACTATAATGAGAGAGAGAGAGAGAGAGAGTTCTTGGTTCAATTCTCCATCTTAACGACAGAAAAGTCGGCAATTGGCTGTCAAATTTCATCCCGCAACTAGAATAAGATCGATTCTGGGGGTCACTGTGATGTGGCTGAATGTAAAGCAGCCCGCCCTTACAGCCTTTGATCAGTAGATTATTTAGAACTTCAGAAGATGGTCAAGGTAGTTGAATAAAGAAAAATCACGCCTACGATGAGAGACTCAAAAAGTACCAACGCTCAATCGAAAGAAAGAGAAATCCACTATATGCTAAACTCATGCCCCAAGAATCCCTAGACACAGGGGTACGAACTCAATTTTTACTGGAGAGAAGGTTGGGGAAAAGCATAGAGCATGCGGGCTCAGCTCTCAAACTCCCCCCATCCGTGAAGCTGTCATATGTCTAGATGAAAAATTCTTTCTTTCCATTTTCCATCCATGTCCACTTCCTTCTGGATCGATACTAGCGCCCACGGGATCTTTTTCACCTAAGTTTCATGCGTTCTTCTCTCTTTAAATTCATTGGCAAAAGCATTTCCATTTGTTTTTTATTTTCTTCATTAAGCACTTTTAATCAATTAATCAATTGTTTTAAGCTGGGAAGTTGGTTTCTTTTTTGTGTCATCCCCTTTCTTCTTGTTTTCAAGAGAAAAGGAGAAAATCTCATAAGCATTTTTTAGATAGAAAATCGAACAAGAAAAATCATTTCTTTTGTCTACGTATGTGTGTGGCGGGGGGGTTCGGTTGGGTAGAAAGGGGGGTACGAATGAGACCGAATGAATTTGGGTGGATCGACCGAACATATCGATCTTGTTTAGTCTTAAAATTTCTGAAACTAAAGATAAAAAGTTCATTGACTCTCAACAATCGACACGCTTGCAAGACTAATCGAAACATCGTCACTAAAACAAACGTACGAATTCGTTGACCTTGTATAGCATTGCTTCAAACCCCCGTTACAACTCCGTTAAGTTACTAACAGAGAAATGTAGTTTTCACCAAAATTCATTATTAATAAGTGGTAGGCCCTAATATAATGGTCCTAAAAACGATGTTGACGTCTGAATCCGTTGATCCCATCACTTGGGTCCCATTAGATAAAATGTCCAATCATAAATCTGCATCGCTTCTTTAGCGCGTGTCTCAATAACCATTGCGTCTAATCGCCTCCATTTGAAGCACACGCGCTGATGGAGCGTTAAAAAGAAGTTGACTGCCCTCGTGCTGTTCATGTGGGTCACTTCATATTGCACCATTTTTCATATCCTATATTTTAGCTTAATATTTTATTGGTTTTGAAACGGAGTCGATGATGAGGTGCGTGTATTGTACTTTCCTAGTCAACCACTAATTTCTTTGGTTTTGAGTTTCTTCAGTTGATACAGTATTATTTTATTGGTTATTTGCTATGACCAAAATTAGTGTACTAACTAGCATTGTTAAGGAGTTGCATGAATTAGCAGAATGTCCGTCACTAGCGAGAAAGAAATAAATAGTGCGGGCAGTGATGTAGAGAATGAGGACGCGGATATATGTAGTCATTGGTAGCGAGAATATATTAAGATTGGATGTAGTGGAGCAATGTTCTCACTCGTGAGGTAGCACCTCACGCACGAAACCCACAACATAGATGCTATGTCACGCGTGACTATGTGAAAGAAAAAAAAAAAGATGAAAGGTGAGCAGCTTACCTTTTGGTATTTGTGCAAATTGGGTATGTTTAATTATTAAATATTTAATATGTGAGTTGTCAAAGTGGGTATTTTAATTACGGGTGAAAGATGAGAGACTGTGAAATGAGAGAGAAAACTAAGGTAATGCTGATGTAAAAGTTGAGGCGATTTGATTACTACTTTCGGCCAAAGAAACATAATTTTTTATGCGATTTGATGAATTCATCGTTTTGAGCTAACTAACATTTTCTATCACTTTAGCAAACTCCACTATTAAGCTTTCAAAATAAATCTATCACCCTTAATTATCATTCTAATACTTTCATGTATTACGGACATTTTAATATTCATTTACACGTTTTGTGACTTAAACCCTACACGACTCGTTACATGCTTTACAAAAATCTTACTTCTACTGATTTTATAATAAAGCCTTTTGATGAGGAAGCAACTAAACATATTGAAAATAACCACATGTATCAAAAGAGATTAAAAATATCCATATGAATAAAAAAACAAGTAGATGTTAGAGTTGAACACGTTTCACTGGAGAGGAAGTCCGAAGTTGTGATGCGATTAAAAAAAAAAAAAAAAAAAAAAAAAAAAAAAAAAGGATGGTGCACCACATACATTTCCCTCTTTTTATTTTGATGCAATTTTACTTCATATTGTGAGAGACGAGTATCGGGAGGGAGTGTTATGTGTGTGTTGATGGTTTTCTTAGCAAAGAAGGGATTTGGAGATTTCGAAAAACGCAAATGTAGAACATAAAGAAAAAAAGAGACTTACAGTGACATAAAGTGAAAGGTGCGAGAAAGGAGTAAATAGCTTCTTACATTTTAAGGTCGATACTAGTGAGTGGTGAACTTAACTATTGTGGTCACTTTCGATCACAATTTGCTAATAAGACGACCGTAATCATAATAAAAAGTATACCTTACAAAAACAAATTAAAAATATAATACACACATAAAACAATTGAAACTTTCTATTAACATGCCAATCATAAACTTTGAAAATGTTAGGGGTGACCGGTCACCAATTCGGTTAGGCTAAAATATGGAACACGGTCATCAATTCCATTTGGGGAGAGGGGCAACCTAACCACTGGCATAAGCCTAATAATATTTGGATTAAGTTAGTTAGTTAATCGTTCATTCTTTTTGGATACGGCAAAGATATTATTAAAAAAAAAATAGCAAGAAAAGAGAAGCACTCTAAGAAAGAGAGCCAAAGTATGTACAAAACCCCAAAAGAAGGAACCTAACGAACCTAAGTCACGCATACTTCTTCATGCTTATGAATCTAGTTGTCCCACGAAAAACGACTCTTGAAAGTCCGGTTAGTGACTCAAAGAAGAGACATTCTTTGGACCGAAGAAAAGATATCTTCATGACAAACACAACCGCATCCGAGTCTGAGCAAGCGTGGATTCTCCAACCCCATATATGCCAAATTAAAGCAAAACAAACCGCATGAAACAAATTCACCACACGTATTTCCGAACAAAAGTTGAAATTTTCAGTTAGAATATCATATAAAGAAGTGTTTAACAGGGGCGGGGTCTTAACTCTATAAGTCAAAATAGTTTTCAAGTTAAAAGGAAGTTAAAAGGAAGCTTTTAACTTGAAAACTGTTTTGACTTATAGAGTTATATCCTCAAACTTGATACATATACTATTTGCGTTGATAAACTAGTGATGAGTTTATAAACACAAACAACCGCTTTTGAATATTTCCATGTCCATGTGAAAACTATAATCGAGCAGATAAAGCTAAAACTAATTAGCAATGGCTAAATAATTTAGTTAGTTGTAATAATTTAATGTAGTTAGTTGTAGCAGCGCGTGGATTAAGAAGAAGAAAAGAAAACATATCTCAAGTGTAAAGAAGGGGACCTACCACGTCAATTCCTTTATTAAAATTGATGTACGGTTATTATGGGCTCGAAAGTGCATGGTCTATCATGTAGGGTGAGGTGCACTGTATTACCATCATCATCATTATCAGGCAGTCTATACATATGCATTGCGGTGCAGCCACGCCTCCTTTCGTTGCCACTTAAATCTCTCTTAGACCCGCCACCCAATCCTTCTCTTTCTTGCATGTTCTAATTTTATATCTACCCCTTCAGAGTTTTTAAAATATACAACCTCTTCTACATTTCTTGCATTTCTTCCTCATTTCATTTGTAAATCACACACATCGATAAAACGTGACATTTGTTTTTAAGGAGTATTCTTACCGGTTAAAATGTGAATGTCGACATTTGTTCAGCAAAAAATTAAATAAATATCAAACACTTTATTTGAGACGAAAAAAAAAAATGACACAAATACAAGTATTTCAAGTCATTGATGGAGCTAAATAGGTGTTTCAGTTTCTCGTAGTGGACTTTTCTACTTTTCTTTTTATTTTTAAGTGAAAATAAACATGTTTATGGCTGGACTAATAATATTACATTACCAGTTATTTTTTCAGTGTATTTAGTGGAGTCATTACTACTCCTTCCGTTCTTAAATAAATATCCACTATTAACTTTTAAAGTCTTTTTCTTTCAACTTTAACCTTAAATTATTTCATTTGTTTTATGTAATACTTGATTAAAATTATACTAATGAACGTACATTTAAAACCTAATTTATTCATATATTTTGCATCAAGTATTATATAAAGACGGAGGGAGCATAAGTTAGTGATGTCATTGAGGTTATTTAACAAGATTCTCAAGTATTCGCACAAAAAAAAATATCACACTTTAATTTAATTTAAATTTTAGGTACTAAACTTATTTTTTCTTGAATTTAAGATATCGAAATTATTTTTTATAAAATTTAACATTTTTGACTTTTTGAAATTGGTCATAATTTTATCCGACATGACATTTAAATGCCCAAGTATAATGATCATCACATTAATTAACCAATCAATGTGAAATTTACACGTCAACAGCAAAAACTACTTGAATCTCAATTTAAGTATGAATCTCTCTCAAATTAATTTCAACGAGAAGGGTGAGTGATCGTGCGTTGCGTCGAGGGTTGTCATTTTTTATTTTTTTGGGGACTAAATGCATAAGTTTATCGAATACGGTCATGTTTAAGAAATGATTCAAAACGTTATTGAAGATAGGTCCGTCACTTGAAGAGTTCTATGATCTACAGTGCGATGCCTACAATGCTATACAGTGCCATCGAATATGGTCGTGTTTAAGAATTGGTTCAAAACGTTATTGAAGATAGCTCCGACACTTGGAGAGCTTCTATGATCTACAGTACGCCACCTACAGTGCTATACAATGCCGCATTAATTGCTCTTTGATGTGTGTTGTGTGTCAATTGCAGTATAGGGGTTGTTTGCCTATTCAAGTTTTAAATTTATATTTAGCCGACTTATTCTAACACATACACACTTGACGAGCAGTGTACCCGATCAATATGTATATAGTGGTAAGTAGAGTGTCGATCACTAAGAGTGGAACGTAATATCTAGTTAACCTAATCAGTATTTTAATATCCTAAGTTAGTTTTACAACCTAATCTAACGCAAGGGGGGGTTTAGCCTGAGAGACTAGCACAGATTTAGATTATTAAACAGTAAAAGTAAAACTAATGAGAACGAATCAGAGAATAGCAAACACGTACACGAATAGATAATAGATGCAGTAAGAAGACATGTCCTTATAATTAAGTAGCTTGTCACTTGTTTTATTGCTAGTTTTATATGATGAGTATCGTAATCTTATCTGTCTCGTTGGATCATAAATATAGGCGAGTAAACTCTTAATGATCACTTATGCCTATCACACTTTCTAGACACTAGATAAGTAGGCGAGGAGGGGGTATGGCAGCCCAAGCAAAACTCAGTTAGACACAGAGGTTATCAATGCACATATACAAGTCACCAAAAAAACATCATATAAACTTTAATTGATGAGAAAACAATTTTAAAGGGAGCAGTATGGTGGCCACAAGCCCATCAATCCTGATAAATTAAAGCTTACTAATACAATAAAACAAAACTACTTAATGAATTATACACATGCAGGACCTTCTTACAGCTCTAAGATATTCGTTTAGGGTGTGTCTTGTGTTGCTTCTTCGTCTGAATTCGTCTCCTTAGGGTTATGTTGACACAAAATTCGTAGGTAATGAGGGTCTATTTATAGTTTCTTTCTGAGGGTTCGATGCGGCGCATCAACTAAGTTGATGCGGCATATTGAGGTAACTTCGCGTGGGGTCCAAGATTATTATATTATGGAATCTTCGTACACCGTCTTCAGATGCGGCGTAACTTAAATTTTTATGCGGCTTATGTCCTTCGGTATCTTGGATTGTTTCTGGTGAAGTCTTGAGAGTGATACACCGTATGTCAATATTGTGATGCGGCGTATCTGGAGTAGAACAAGCCGGATCTTCTTCGTTGACCAAAGTTTCATATGCGGCGCATGCTAAATTCACATGCGGCGCATTCTTCAAAGTCAGGCAATGGTCTTCGAATTCATCTAAGTATGATAGTACGACGCATTTGTCTAGAATAATTCGGCGTATCTCCTTGATTTCGGTAGACTTTTCCATCTTGATTAATTTGCTCCATAATTCGTCCAAAATCGCCAAGTTTCACCAATTGCTTGTTATTTCCTGAGAATGACTAAAGTAAACAATCAAGCACCGATTCTCATACATAATTTAGTAAAACAATTCAATTAAATTGGATAAATGATGTCAATATAATGTACTTATTTGAGTTCATCACTCTTCCGGTTATAGTAAACGGTAGAAATGTTGAAGAAATATCGAAGTTAGGTATGGCATTGAAGAAATCCTTTTGTGTCGTTGTTTTTTTTATTGTAGTTGGAGCACTGTAGATTAAATGACGTTGTCCGCGCGACAAATAAGATTATTAACAGTCGTTCAAGTCTAAATGTGGTGTCGAGCATCTGGCATGGTATTTAGTGTTTAATTAATGATGTTTCATGAAGCTTATTTATCGTTGCAAATTGATAAAAGTCCATTTTTGCCTAGTGGTTTTCACCGACTCATGTGTTAGATTTTCACCATGTGATGTGGTTTGCTGAATATTTAATTATATTTATGGAAGATTGAAGTTGTAACTCGATTTCGCACATGTTTGACTTAATTTTTTGTTACACCCTAATGGTGTATTGATAAATTTCAATTAATAAATGAAATTTACATTTAAAAAATCTCGAAAGTGTACATTAAATATTTTTGAAAAGTGTATATATAAAATCGTTAAAGGTATCAGCTTAAGTATGGTTTATTGACATGATAATAATTGCAACTCCAGAAATTCTCGTGAGAACACTTGAGAAAGCATCTGCGTGAATATTTTTGTTGAAAAGGTTACCAATAAAGCAGTTTGCTAAAGGTTCTGCAAAAACTTGTCTGCATACAACATGTGCAAATCGAATGTATGAATATAATTATATTTTTAATTTGGAATAACATTTACAAAATAAATAAATAAATAAATAAATAAATAATGGAAAATGGATCATTACATGCATTACTTTATGGATGGATGGTTTAAGCTCGTATATAAGAACGAAATTCAGAAAAAGAACTCTATAGCAGTGTTAAAGCCCATTTTCTAAATTGCAATTTTATTTATGAAGTCAAACCATTCACCCACAAAGTAATTCGTGTACCTAATACATATGTTAGTACTTTGAGCTTGTCCTTGATAAAACAGGTTTTCGAGATAAAGATCAATGTATCAGGCTGTGCATAAGGTTAAATCATTCCGCTGTAATTATAAATAACATGTGGTTATTAGTATATGGCTGCATTACTTAGTGAATGGATTGGTTTTAGCTCATAAAAAAGAATTCAAAAAAAGAACTTTATAGTAGTGTTAAAGCACACTTTCTAAATTTCAGTCTCATTTTTGAAGTTAAATCATTCACCAGCTAAGTAATACGGGTACCTAATGCATACCTTGATATTTTGAACTTCTCCTTAAAATCCAATTGCCATGTCAATGTTGTGTAGAAGGTCAGATTATTGACCCTCGAATAGCTACTGCTATTTCAACATACCATTTGCAAAAGTATGGATCAAACTTGTTGCCTGAATTTTGAGGTAGGAATAGTTTTTCGACGGTAAGATTGGTCTACAAACATATATGAAAAAAATGTATACGTTTAACTATCCACTACAAATACTTTTTGCCGTAGCTCATTGGTTTGAGCTTGTTCTCGAATTCTTATTCTTATCTAGATGTAGTAAGTGTATAAGTTTGCGTCAAACCTATTGCTAAAGCGTGCATATAAAAATAGGTATTCGAGATAAAGATCAAAGCAAAGAGGTACGATAAACTAAAAATGTAGCGATAGTTAGTCAAGCAAGTGCAACGCTAGTTTAGGAGTTTTACTAACCTTCAGTTATGTTGAAGTAAGAGTTTTACTGATGTCAAATGCTTTTTTTTCCTGCAGTCTTGCAAGTAAGTTTACAGTTGCTTAGTATATAGGTAAACTATTCAAGTAATAAACAAATATGGTTTATGGTGCATTCTATATTATTATGATTATAACAGTGGTTAATAATACTTAAAAAAATATAAAATATGACAGCGATGACTATAATGGTAAATGTATTTCTGTTTTGAAAAGCAAAATTAGTTTCCCTGTTCATTTGTTTAGTTTCTTTATTGTTCCCTCCTTTTTTTATGAGAAAACGGGGTAAGTAAAAAATTATATAGTTTTGTATAACGACAAATGGGCTACATAATAGGACATGGCAAAAGGAACTATGTCAAGTTCGCGTATACGACATATTAAGTAGCGGAGTGTGTGAAATCTTGTGTCGCCCATCGGGGTGAATAACTTCATTTTTAATACCCGACCAAGGCTTCGCGACATGGGGATTGTGGAGACGACGTTATCGTCTTGCTGTAGTGAGAAAATCGACGTTGGTACGAGCCTTAGCTTTCGGGGCTCGGGGTTGTCATAACGTGCTCAGCGACCGTTGTGGGCTTAGCATTGTTCCTTCTGAACTACATAGTATAATGGTTGTCAGCGTTTGTATGTCCAACTCTGAAGTAGGTTTGTCTCCTCCACCAGTACCTCCGGACCTAGCGTAACCTTCGTTACCCTAGCTGTGGAAAACTAGAAGGGGGGTTGAATAGTTTACCGGTTTTTAATTGATTTTCTTTGAAAACTTTTGCGTGTAATTGATAATTAAACAAGTAAGCGATAAATAATATGCAAGAGTAAAAGTAAGAAACGATCAAACCACAACACGAGTGTTTATCGTGGTTCGGCTACAAGGACTCTTTTTCTTGCCCTACTCCACGCCCCGAGTATCCAACTCGAGAGTTTCTTGCACTAGTCAACAAGCTCCTTTAACCGGCGGAGAAAACCTTACACGTCGCTTACACCTATTTCTGACATTAAGCTAGATATCGAGTTCTTTTACAAGGGTACAACCACTCCCGGTAGTTCTTTTATAAGGGTACAACAACTCCCACCACACTATGTATTTTAAGGACTAAAATACTAACCGATCACTACAAATAGATACAATCAAATGGTGTATAAACAACACAAGTTTACACAATACTTAGTTAACAAGTCTTGCAACGTTGTGTTGAAGCTTGTTACTTTACGGATGAAGTTATGATCTTCTTGCTACAAAAGAAGCTCACAAATATGTAAATGAAACTGAGTTAGATGAGAGAATAAATGTATATGAAATGTGTTATAATTGTAAGTGATGACAAAAACTAAAAGAGTGGGTTGCTATTTATAGGCAAACATTCAGAACAACCCACGGATACGGCGGAACCAATCCTTTGGTTCCGTCCGTTATCCTCGAGGGTTCCGCCAGCATGTCTGACAGATTCCTGCATAAAATCTTTCACAATCTAACTCAATATTTCTCAATATCTCACAAAGTCAACTTTGAGATCTTTGAGTATGAATCATAACAAAATAAAACATGTCTCTTACACAAATGTTCCCTTGATAAGACATGTGTGATGCAAGTGATGATGTAAACTAATTTCAATATTCCATATTAAGAAATAAAATAAACTTTGTAGAATGTATATATTATGTAGCTTACAAATGTTAACAAGAGATGTTTAGTAAGTAAATGTTTTACTAAAAATGTTTGATTACTAACTATGTACTAATCACAAAACAAAAACTTACTAATTATACTTGTATCATACTTTTAACATATGAAGTATACCTTAACATGTATGTATTCTAAAAGTATACTTGACCATATTACTATTTAAAATCACTTAATGAAAATATGTAAATGTAGTTTGAGTGATGTTTAACATGAAAGTCTTTTAATCTATATTTACTTGTTGCTAAAAATAAACTTTACCTTTTGTCGTTAACAAAACAAAGTAAAGATCGTAAAATATAAATAACGTTTTTAGGCGATATTTGTATTAACAATCTCCCCCTTTTTGTTGATGACAAAATTTAAATTTTATTTTTAAGCAAATGCATAATTATATATTTTGAGTCTTTTTGAAATATATAATTAACATTATATTTTCATGATATGCAAATGAGATGAAAATAAAGTTGAATGGGTTAAATATATATATCTCCCCCTTTTTGTCGAAACAAAAAGAAGAGTTGCGTAGCGGAAATGATTCAAGTCATATACTCCCCTTTGGACAATACTCCCCCTAAAAGGAGTGCCAAGTAAGGATACATGGATTTTGATCATTTAAAAAGAAAGTTAGTTTGATGTAGATACAAGTATATACATAATTGATCATCTCACAACAACATTCATCAAGTATATAAGCAACCAACATAAATGAGAAAAACAACAAGACATAAAAGTAGAGCTATTGCATTCCAAGTAAAATTTATAGTTTGACTTTAGAAAAGTCAAACATAAAGACTTGAAAAAGTCTACTAGTCATACAAATAAAAACAAAAAAAACTACAACCATAAAAAAAATAAAAAAAAAATATTCCTAGGTGAGATTCTACCATTATTGGATTTCCTAATAATGCTCTAATATTGAGGTAGATGAGAGATGGCATTAAGGAGCTCCAAAATGTGGCTTAGAATAAACCTCATTTCATATGTAAGTTCACGGATATCACTTTGACACCGTTCACTTATATGAGCGGTTCTCTCACAGTTTCCACAATCATGGCGAGGGAAGTTTGGTGGAAGCGGGATTTCATTTGTTGGTGGGTCACTAGTGGTTGATGGAGCAAATGTGGATGGTTGAGAGGTGTTTTGATTTCCTACAATGTATGAGTAACGTGCCGTTTGGAAATCCATGACATGGTTGAGGTGAGAGTCAACCATACGCTTGAAAGCATAAAGATGGTTCAAGCGTGTATTGAGTTCCTCATGAGTGTTTGGAGAGTTGGCCCATATGGATGCTTCTATTTCCTCATAGGAAGGAAATAGGGAATCAAAGTGTTGAGAATACTCTTGAGTTGGTTCTTGTTGTTGGTCATGATGGTTGAGACTTGGTTCTCCATAAAGAGGACCATGAATATCATTGTGAATGGGGTGGAACAACAATGGTTGTGGTTTTGGATGAGCTTGGTCTTGTGGAAAGATTGATGCTCTAGCATATCGGTATGCCAAACGCTCTACCAATGATGGTTGATGAGGAGGATGATCTAATGATTCATTAGGTTGAAACCTTGGTTGTTGTTGAGTTTCCATTAGAGCAATGGTGTCAAATAGTGGCAATGGTGGTGGGTTTGATGATCTTGTTGGTAGGTCTTCTAAAGTTTCCAAGTAAGGATGTGGTGATGTTGGTGGTGTTTGAAAAAGTTCCATTGGTGTCATTTTGGGTGATTGAGGTGATGGAGTTTTTGATGGTTGAGTTGGTGCCGAAGGTGGTGATGGATCACTTGGTGTTTTAGTTGGTGGAGGAGTGGTCATTTCATTGGCATTGCATGTTTTTGGTGATGGTGTTCGAGTTGCAAGGTTGAGGAAATTTGTATCTTTGATGGGTGAAGAAATGTTGAGTGATGAGTCACTTGATGATGATGAGTTCACTTGGATGGCTTTGTTTAAGCAACATGGTTTAACACTTATCCTTGCGGTTTTCCTAATGGGTCTAGAGGATTCGGATGAGGTATTGGATTTTGTCATTGCAAGACTTTGGGTTAGCTAGAAGTATAAGATTAAGAGAAGTGAAGGTGATGGTGTGAATTGAGAGTGTGAAGTGTTGGTCAATTTATAGGAAGAACATGATTTTGAAAGTAGTGTTTGGATTTAATGTTGAGCCATAGAGATTTGGAGGTTCCTAATCATTTGGAAGAGTTCCAAGAACTAGTCACATCACTTTTAAAGCGAAAAATGAAAATTGGCATAGCACTAGAAAGTCATCACCTGCAAATATTATTAGTACAAACATAATCCATAGTCATAACATCATCCTACAAGTTCATAAAGACATGAAATAACATTGTTTAAACAACCAAATTGTTCAAATGCACCCTTCTGCCAAACACCCCCTAAGACACTCATTTCTTGTTAAATTTCTTGTTGATCTTTGTGAGGTAGCGTCCAATGCACTTCCAAATCCCTTTAGATTGCTTGTACTCCGCCGACTCTTTAGGAATTGATGGAAGTTGTGAGAAGTACTCGAGTGGTGGAAGCCTAGAGTTTGGTAGACCGTCTTCTTCACTCATGGAGGAGGATGATGATGATGAGGTAGGAGGATGAGGACGTTTCCCTTTGGCTTTGTAAACTCTCTCATCACTTAATGGTACAAAGGTGTGTGGAATAAGAGGATAATCTAGGCGAAGACCTCTAGGACTTGGACGGATGGGCTCACAAAACCTAAAGAGAAGCGTGAGAAGCATCCCATATGGAAGAGCGGTGGTGCCTTGGACCGAGNTAGGAGGATGAGGACGTTTCCCTTTGGCTTTGTAAACTCTCTCATCACTTAATGGTACAAAGGTGTGTGGAATAAGAGGATAATCTAGGCGAAGACCTCTAGGACTTGGACGGATGGGCTCACAAAACCTAAAGAGAAGCGTGAGAAGCATCCCATATGGAAGAGCGGTGGTGCCTTGGACCGAGATGTTTGCCATTCTCTTGGCTATGTAGTAAGCCAAGTTGAAGGTTTGGCGGGTGGATATACTATATAGCATGTAAGAAAGGCAAGTGTTGATATGGTCCCTATTTCCTAAGGTGCTTATCACATTGGCCCTAATGATCTCTTCCCATTTCAAGAATTGTAGTCTTAACTCATTAAGTTCCATTCTAAAAGGGTCTTTTGCAACTTCATCTCCTCCTCGAGTTCTTCTAGTGTGAGAGGTCCTAACAAAGAGGTGGTCACGAAGGACCTCCTTGCTCACAAGGGGGGTGTAATATGGATGAATGCGGTCATTGATGTTGTCAAGAGATGAGAGTGGCCATTTATCGGCGTAAAGACATGTACCCCTATTTGGAATACGTAGGATTTGAGCAAATTGGTGCAAGGGAATTTCATAGTCACTATGATTGATTGAAAAGTCTACGGACATGTGACCATCATCATCCGAACTAAGGGTCACGGTGGCATAAAACTCAAGAAGGAAGCGAGGACAAATTGGTTCATCTATCTCTAAGAGACAATCAAAGTTAATGATGGAAAGTTCCTCACGAATGTTTGTTCCGGCTAAGAAGGTAGGGTCTATGGTTCTTCCCTCATGAACATAACGCTTCTCAAGGTTCTTAAAGATTTCTACTTGGTTTGAGGTGAGACCTTTAGTCTTATGGTGTTTGGGTAGGTATTTGGTGGTGTCTTTGTGGTAATAGAAAGTTGCGGGAGGCATGATGAACCTAGAAACACAATTTTTAGTTTAAGTAAGCAATGATTAAGAAAAGATATTCTAGTGTGTGCCTACATGGAAACAATGTGGAGTTGCGGTTATCTTGACTCATTTTGTAACACCCCCAAATCTGGTATAGCGGAAGCATTTGGGTCATGGGGTGCTACTAAATTGGAAATCACAACACAAAGTAATAAAGAACGGAATACATACTCCGTTTAAATATATTACACCAAGTAGTTAGAGTTTACAACAAGTTCAATTGCGGAAAAATAAAGTTCATAGTTTAAGTGGTCCTAATTTTAAAAT
>LBNU01037059.1:27376-50052 GCA_014162995.1 Artemisia annua | reverse complement strand
GGGGGGGGGGGGGGCTGCTTATTTGAAGTGCTTATTTGTATCAAACTAAAAATTTATTAAACTTAATATGAACTAATGAGAATTAAGTATAAACTTAATGATATAAAAAGAATTACCTCGGCGCGAGAATGAAGCATGGAACGAACATCGGATCGGACAGATTCTTTAACATCTTGGAAAGCACTGTGGTGCCACTGGGGATGGCCTGGATCTCTTTTATATGCTTTTGAAGGTGCTGATTGAGAATAACTTACTTGAAGAATAAATAGAATTATAGATATGAGTAAGATGTTAATTGAGGTCATTTTTGGGCATTAAAGGTTTTGGGAGAGCCCTAATTTTGCGAGGTGGTGTTGTGCCCGTTGATCGGGATGGCGTTTACTGGTGAAGACCAAACTATGCGACTGTCTTTTTACATTCTTTGAAATAAAATAACTACTGTTCCGATTTTTTTTTTTTTTTTTTTTTTTTTTTTTTTTTTTTTTTTTTTTTTAAAAAAAACAAAAACATGCATTAGACAAACTTAAAAACGATGCAAATCACTCCTTGCAAGTGAGGTAAGTTCTTGAGGAAAATAAACATCCTAGCTAAACATTGAAGTGGTAGAAAACGCATGACGAGCAACCCAATGAGCTACTTGATTATTTGCTCGATTAACCCAAAAAAATGATAATTGCATATTATTTGCCCATAAACGAATGTCACTCACAAGAGCAGCTACGGCCTAAATTTAATTTGTTCACTCGTAAAAGTAAATGATAAAAGGTAGTAAAAGGTAAATGTATTTGACCAGTTTTGATGGGTTTGGTGTGGACAAGTACTTCCATTGGCTTTGCGCCTTAGTCAAATGATGAAGCTCATTTCATAGCAGGTAAGGGTGAGCATCCGTAACCGGACCGGACCGATTAAATCGAGACAAAATTCGACCAAAAGCCTAGACCGATGACCGGATCAAATGTGTTCGGTCCGGACCGGGTTGGTCCGGTCCAAGAAGGCATAATGATCAGTTTTTATGTAAGACCGGACCGGACCGAGACCGAAATAAAAAAAATGTTGGGACCGAGACTGGACCGATGGTCCTTCGGTCTGGTCGGTTTTCTCGGTCTCGGTCAGTCTTGGGTCTGCGATGCTCAGCCCTAATGGCGGGTCTTGGAGGGATGTGCAATATGTGTCGTCGCATAGTGCCTTCACTTAAAAAGAGTCACATTTTTATTAGTTTTGCATATAAATACGTATAATATTAAACATATATGAGTTATTATTATTATTTTTTTTTTGAAAGGCAATTCATTCCAACCAACCAAACCATGTAACAAACAAACGACATCCACTATATTAACAAAGTGATTAAGTATAGTGGACCCATGAATAAAAAAACGAAGATACACCCGAAGCTAACTACAAACTAGAAGGATAAAACATGTAGAAACACAAAGAAACCAAACAAATGGACCACCAAAGTAAGACCTTGGCAGCTCCCACTAACACAAGACAATTTGGACCCACCATAAATAAAGCCGACTACCCACTTAAACAAAACTTAAAATGAAAGTGCAATCCAAAAACTAAATAGCAAACGAAGTGAGTTATATAATTCAAGTTTATACGCAATTTCTCTTTAGTTTTAGTGCATCTCTTTTTCTTGACATGCCTCCATGTTTAGGCAAGCATCCTCTGGTCAAGACTTGTCTCATTCCACCATCGGGTACTACTTTGTCGGATGTACACCATGAATCAATAAGTTGCATGTTTGCTTCCAAATTCCACCAAATGTCTTTGTCACTCACACCACCGCTTATGGTTATCAAGGCATGTTGTGTTTCATGACAATGTTTCACACATTTTTCATAGCAGGTTTACTCACCTCGTCATACATTCTCATTTCAATCTCTTTCACGTGAACATCATTGGTGTGTAGCCAAATCTGTACTGGCCACGGAAATAGTTCTTAAAGTTTCGCACGCATAACAATCAACTACATTTTGACACAACCTGAACAGAAATCTCTTAGACAGTAGTAAATGGCCAATTATGTTCAGTAATTAGTGCTTATCTAACATGTAGAATGAGCAAATGATATATACCAACAGCAGAGGACTAGTAACTCAATGGTTGATTGAATACTTGCTTTAACGAATCATATTTACTATGACTACTTACTTGCAAAACGATGTTAAGAGTAGTAATGTTGGTTATTTTTTTATGACAATCGACAAATTTGATAACAAGAACATATTTTGTGTTCAGATGTCCAAATAATTCAATCTAGTGAATACATTTGTTTTCAAATAATTAGGACTTTAGGAGTTTTATCATTGAATTTCAATTGTTCACATGATTACGCAGTACTAAACAAAATAGTTCAACAGGTTTGCACCAGATACTTTATAGAAAGCAGTCATACAATTGCGATGACAAACCAGCCCTGCACGTAGCAAGCCATATTTATAGCAAGACATGTAACACACGGCACAACTTCATTTTTCCGGAGAATATAGATTCTACTCTAGTTGCAAGCAAAAATAGGGAAAACATTCATAATCAGTTTTATTGCAGCAAATCTGGTAATATTGACCCAACACTGATCATTACCCTGACTAATGAAATATGATACTCAAAATCATTTTATCCATACCCTAAATACCAATTATTAAGAATTCAATTCTAAAATAATAAAAAACATCATTCTCTAAGTACCCGGGGATTCACAATTAGGGTTATGATTACAAGAAAACTAGTGTTCTAACGCACTACGAAGAGAGACATTATGCCCATTAGGCGACCCTCGGGATATAAGATCATGGTTTAAGAACAACACAATAACAGTTGTATCATCGTGGAAATGTCGACGGACACGTTTATCAATCTTATGGAGATCTGAATACCGCATTTCTCGCTTTTTTGCTGCTTCGTGTAGAGCAGCCTTCACCAGCCTCTTGGCAACTCCCTGAAGCATAAAACTCATAATCATTTAGATGAAGACATCGTTTTTAAGAGGTTAATACATTTCTGGTAGTACATCGATCGTTTGAGTAGTATACTGTGCATATGTAGCTGTAGCAAACTAAAAAGCAGAGGTGGCGTGCTTCAAGTGATCAAATGGGTTAAAAGAAGTTTAGTTAACTTTGTTTTGTGCCGTGGTGTGTGATGTAATCCTTAAATTTTCCGTTCACAAAAATATGAGCCAAAAAAGGAAGTTAAAGAGCTAAACCATGCGAAAACAGTTTAAGGGTTAAGCTGCCCAAAAAGTTGAAAATTCAGTGCTTTTGCCATTATTAACCCTTTCTGCAATCGTAATATGACATTGATTATATAGAAAACAATGTTTCAGGTGAAAAATACTCATTTGGAGCCAAAAGACCCGCCCAAATAGCCACTTATATTAATGATAAAAAAGTGTAAACATGGGATATTAGCGAAAAACTTACCGCACGTGGGCTATTGTGAACAATATCAACTGCTTCATCGTTACTCAAGTGTTCCCATAAACCATCAGAAGCAAATATTAGAAAAGAATCACTTGGTTGGATCGGGTGAGAAAGGACAGACGGGCTAGCAGACAAGATCGGCATCATTNCATCGTGGAAATGTCGACGGACACGTTTATCAATCTTATGGAGATCTGAATACCGCATTTCTCGCTTTTTTGCTGCTTCGTGTAGAGCAGCCTTCACCAGCCTCTTGGCAACTCCCTGAAGCATAAAACTCATAATCATTTAGATGAAGACATCGTTTTTAAGAGGTTAATACATTTCTGGTAGTACATCGATCGTTTGAGTAGTATACTGTGCATATGTAGCTGTAGCAAACTAAAAAGCAGAGGTGGCGTGCTTCAAGTGATCAAATGGGTTAAAAGAAGTTTAGTTAACTTTGTTTTGTGCCGTGGTGTGTGATGTAATCCTTAAATTTTCCGTTCACAAAAATATGAGCCAAAAAAGGAAGTTAAAGAGCTAAACCATGCGAAAACAGTTTAAGGGTTAAGCTGCCCAAAAAGTTGAAAATTCAGTGCTTTTGCCATTATTAACCCTTTCTGCAATCGTAATATGACATTGATTATATAGAAAACAATGTTTCAGGTGAAAAATACTCATTTGGAGCCAAAAGACCCGCCCAAATAGCCACTTATATTAATGATAAAAAAGTGTAAACATGGGATATTAGCGAAAAACTTACCGCACGTGGGCTATTGTGAACAATATCAACTGCTTCATCGTTACTCAAGTGTTCCCATAAACCATCAGAAGCAAATATTAGAAAAGAATCACTTGGTTGGATCGGGTGAGAAAGGACAGACGGGCTAGCAGACAAGATCGGCATCATTGTCCCTTCTGGAAGTCGAAATTTTGCTGCAATTGGTTCTTTATTGTATCGTGCATGCTTCATATAAACATCCCCAATGGACCTAGAAACCTGCATGATATACAGTTATTGAGTTTAGCAACTTTTTTTTTAACTAAAATATGGAGGTGCATGGTTCAAAAACCCAAATATATCATTCTCTGGTTATTATATTTTTTTATAAACAAAAGCATACCCAAACACCATCTACCCCAACCCGTTTTACCTAATCTGATTCTAATGATTCAGAGTCATAAAACCACTTTAAAAAAAGCACGTCCAAACAGCTCATTGAACATAGAAGGCCCTAAACAGAAAAACGTAGACATATGAAAAGCATTCATAAACTCCATATCAGTGATATTGTACGATACCTGAATAATGCCTTTGACTCTCCACACTCCATGTTTCAGTACAACAATTTGAGGATCAAGTGGATGCATATCTCTTAACTCACGTCTAATATTATCAAGGTTTGCATTATGTTCCTTTGACAACTGAATGGCGGTTATGCCTCCAGTATTCCCAACTTTCCTACCAAGCACAACACGAGAATCACCAACATTCGCCACAAATAGAGTTTGTTGATAAACTACACCAACCAAGCAACAGGATCCAACGGTTGCAATATCGGGTCGACTGTTCCACAATTGTGATACAAGAGATGTGAACCCCTTCTCTGTTTCAAGAAACGCCTTTTTTATTGTCTCGGGTGTCACAATACCATGACTTTCGGCTGCATTTGCTGCATAAATAGCAACCCTAAGAATAATGAAATAAGACTACTATCTTCTTTATTTTGAAACATGTGTAATACTGATTTATGCAAAAGCCGAAAATCAATCATATGCTTTTGGTAAGCCGTTTAAAACTACTTACTGGGGTGTGCAACTAAACTGATTATTGCAACTTCAGTCATTTTCTGATCGATTAGAGTCAAAAAGTTTATCTACCAATCATTAGCTGTAATCAACTGATTATCTGATTCTTCGAGTGATAAAAATCACTGTCAAAACACACATCCAAACACCCCCTATGTCATGCTGATTTCAAGTTTCAACCCATGTCACAATCAATATACAAAACGTACATAAATTTTGTTGATAGTAGATTATGATCTGAATTTTAACATGATTTATGCACGTTTTCATATATGAATCTAAAGTCTAAACTAATAATGACACAATAATCAATTAAAAGGACCAACTTTAGCTCGCATTAACATTCTATCTGCGATCAAAATAGTCCTAGATTACAAGCAATGTGGTCAAATATCCGTAAAGCTACAAGCAAAATCAAATGTCAATTACAATTCATGTGATCTAAAAACTAGACACTAACTAGTACAAATAACGAGCTCACAGTTAACTTAATCAGCAACAAACCTTGAAAATGTCTGAACAAATTATCACACACATAACGTGCAACATCCGGTCCACCATGACCATCATAAACACCAACAAACGTCCCAAAATTACCAGACTCAATCTGGCACTGATCTTCAAGCACTTGGTTTGCTTGAATCACCGCCATCGAATACTCACCATATCCGTGTTTTCCAATATCATGATACCACAACAACCCATCTTTCTTAAACTCACCAACTTCTTTCTGATCATTACCAAACCAACAACAAACTGAACACAAATTTATCAGTTTTTTGAACATCCCACATTTCTTGCACAAGATCCCAATTTCGGAACCTCGAAAATATACTTAAGTTTTCGCCTTTTTTTATCCAAACCTCCAAATGGGATTTCTTTCAAAACCTTAAATTTCTCAAAAAGATCAAAACTTTTACTCCAAACTTTTTCAAAAACAAAATTTTTAAAAATCTTGAATTTTTTCAAAGATCAAACTTTTTAATCCTAATCCTAAAAACCCATAAACACAAATCCAAATATTTTTAGACTCAAGATCAGGTAACCTACAAATATAAATCTACATATCTTAAACAACAAGATCCTATAATAATAAACATAAATGCAAATATCAAAATGGGGTTTATTCCAAAAAATGTTAAATTTTATAAAATATAAACCCACATCACTTTCACAAGATCCCTTAATAAAAAAGTACACTTTTTTAATTTGACCAAGATTCAATTTGTTAAAAGTCAAATGGTAACATGCTGTGCAAGAAATAAACAAATATACATTAAAGTTTCTGAAAAAAGTTAAAAAGTGTGTGTGTGTGGGTATGTAGTAATGTAGGAGCAAAGCATGTGTAGAAATATGGTTGGTGTTATTTTCCTTGTTTATTTCCTGTTTACGCGTTTTTCACACCCAAATGTACGGGTCTATAATAAAAACTAGTAACGAATTAGTATTAGACTTAGGACATGTATTGTACGCATACATTCGTAGCATACTATCTCCTTTCTTCTCACTCACTCATCACTCACACACTAGTGACGTTCACTCATGAGCGGAAAGAGAAAGGTCCCCGGTTTCTTATCACTCACCAAATGCGGTGTTTTTTGTCATCCACACACGTGACTATTAGAGCATCATGACGTTGGTGGCACGTGGTTTTTGTCTCACGCTTGAGCTTTGAAGCCCACTGCGATCAACAAAAATGTGGCGGTGACAAATTTTTCTTAACGCTTTTATCATTTTGCCCGTTAGCCGGTTTATTCATTTTTTTTTTTTTTTTTTTTTTTTTTTTTTGGAAACGGCAAATTTTTTAAAAAACCTTTTAGCCAGTTTATTTTGTTGGTTTGAGATAGTGACTTATAGCATCTTGTATGCAGTGGCGGAGATAAAGGGGGGTCCGGGGGGTCACGTGACCCCCCGGCGAAAAAAATTGTAGTGTAAATTTTCAAAAATTTTCGGCTTTTTTTGTAATTTGCCCCCCCAACGGACCAATTTTTAGTGTAGTTTCTAAAAATTATTATATTTTGCCCCCTCGACAAAAAAGTTCTAGCTCCGCCCTATGTAGGGGTGTTATTCGGGTTGACCCGGTCGGGTTCGGGTCAATTCGGGTCAAGGCTAAAAGAAAAATACCTGAACCCGACCTTGTTTAGAACTCGGGTCAGGTCAATTCGGGTTCGGGTCAGCTCGGGTTCAGGTCTAGGTGGTTTAAAAATTATAGAATTTTGGTGTTTACATACAAATTATAAAAGGAAAAAAAATGAAGCTCGGGTCACTCTGGTTTACCCGAACCCGAGTAAGAGACATCCCGACCTTGTTTAGAACTCAGGTCAATTGGGATTGACTCGAATATAATTTTGGACCCAACTAAACCGACCCAAAAAAGTCATAATCGGGTTGGGGTCGGGTCGGCTTTTATGACACCCCTACTTGTATGTATGGACTTATCATCTAATGTCACATTAAATATTTATAAACATCTACTTCTTTATAAATTTATATTCGTACTCGTATTTATTTAATTTATATTTACATAATTTTTTAATTTCATGCATTAAATGAGAGTATTAATGATTAATTTTTTTGGGATTTGCTAACGGGTGCCCACCGAGCACTTTATAAAATATAAAATGCATTTCACGTGTAGTTAATAAACTCAAACTTTCCTTTTCGAATCAAAAATGCATTTAATAAGCATTAATTAAACTTTTAAATTACTATAATTAAATGTGATTTTTCATTTAATGCATTCAAACTTTCCATTCATGTATATCTTAAAAAATGCCCGATGGGCACCCGTTAGCAAATCCCAATGTCATACTTCATATAATTAAGTGTTTTTTTTTTTTTTTTTTTTTTTTTTTTTTTTTTTTAAGCAACATATAATTAAGTTTAGTATAGTCAAATAAGAGTCATGTCATAGATATGGTTAGTTAACTAACTTTATTTTGATTTAATTATAAGCTAATAAATTAAAGAATAATATAAATACTTGAACTCTGTTTATAAAAACAAGTTAGAACTATCTGCATCAGAACAATTTAAACGACCTATGTGGTAAGTGATATTTTAATGTTCAATTAAGTTCCATGACAATAGAACTCATAAGCTAGCTCGTCATAATAGATGTGTTTTTTTATGACAATGCTTAAAAAAGCGTCGTAGGAAAAGGTCCTAAAAGGCCACTTTTGTTGTAGTGAAAGTTTTTCAAAAAATTATAGATATTTAGATATTCGGATATACAAAAATTATCCAAAACTTTGAATATCCGAATTGAAAAAACTTAGCTAAAATAATGGGTCTAAACATAAGGCAATCATCGCAAATTTCGAATATCCAAATTTGTGATATAACTAGTTATTGACTAGTTTCTTAAATAGACACCAGGTGTGACTTCTAATGGTCAAGTTACTACTGTAACTTCATGATTAAAAAATAATAACGATAATGATAATAATAATAATAATAATAATAATAATAATAATAATAATAATAATNAAGACGTATGAAACGTACACAAGTGTATAAATGCGCACACAAGTGTATAAATGCACACACAAATGTAATAAAAAATTATGAAAACTTATGAAAACGTATGAAAATATATGAAAAACAGATGAAAACGTACAAAAATGGACAAAAACGTACGAACCTGGAGAAAAACGTACGACAAGAGAGAAAAACGTACATAAACGTATAAAAACGGATAGAAATGTACGAAAATATACAAAGATATGCGAAGGAGAAAAATGTAAAAAAAATAAAAATAAATAATAATAATAATAATAATAATAATAATAATAATAATAATAATAATAATAATAATAATAATAATAATAATAATAATAATAATAATAATAATAATAATAATAATAATAATAATAATAATAATAATAATAATAATAATAATACACGTTCTGTAGGGGCGATTATGGTGCCTGTAGGGGATCGACTTGATCTCACCTGATCTTCATCATCGTCCTTCAACATCCTTTGTTGAATTTAGGTTTTATTTCCCCCTCTTCGTTCTCTTGATTGCCTTGTGATCAGTTTCTTTTTTTTTCTATTACTTTTCTAGGGTTTGTTTTCCTTCTTTATTTCATTACTTTTCTAGGGTTTCAATTTGAGACCCGTTCCCATTGGTTGTTGCTGTGCACTGTTTACTTCAATTCATATTGGAATTCCACTGGTTGGTGTTGGTGTTGGGTTCTGGTTGCTGTCGTGGTGGAATTCTTAGGTTCTGTTGGTGTGCGTATTGGATTTCTGGCTGGTTCGTGACAGGTTGTAGGATTACTGATCCTTCTGGCTGCGTATTGGATTTCTAAGGCTCTACAGGTTATTCTTCTGGTTGCGTACTGGTACTTGGGTTGTGGCTGTTATACTAGTCCTGCTGGTTGCCTTTCCTGATTATTGGCTGATTGCAAGTCGTTTGGCAGTGGGAATTCAGTTTGGTTTCTTCTAAATTGTTGCTCTCTCTGTTGTGTCTTTGCATGGTTATACGTTGTTGTGGTTCATCATACACTATATGAGATTCTTGTCTGTTTTCGGGGTTTTGCTTGCTGTACAGTTGCATCTCTACTGTGGGCTTCTTCGTGACAGGTTGTAGGCTTGTGTTGTGGTGTGCTGTTGTGTTGGTTATCCTATCTATGCCTATTGTGAGATATCATTGTCCCTTCTCGAGTCTTAGTGGTTGTCGCGATGGTGGTGGAAACGGGCTTACCAAGACTTCCTTGATTACACATCTCCGTGACCGACATTGCAATGGTGAGGCTCTAGCTACCACCAAACACTCTCTTGCTTCTGATTTGGTTGTTTTTGAAAGGGCCGAGGTTACTCTTAAGCGTATGGGACTTTGGTTATGTGGTGTTTGCTTCAAAACGCATACCTTTTGGACTAAGTGTCGCCATGGTGAGGGTTCTGATTTTGTGTCACCTCCTGATTGTGGTGATGGTGTTATTAGGTTTGTGTTGTATGATCTCACTAAACCCGAAGTTCCCTCTTCTGTCGCCCTTGTTGGAGATTTGGTTTCAGACGAGCTTGGTGGTTTTGATTTGCTTCTTCTTGACACCTTATTTTCTAAGGGGTTGCGTACCGTCAAATCCATCCCTCCCAAGTGTCGCTTGGGGTTTTCTCGGACTTTGAAAGGAGCTCTTGATAAGGTGATCTGCACGCCTGATAACATTTCTTGCTGGGTTGAATTGTTAGTCTTGCCTCTTTGTCTCCTTAAAACCTTTTGCCCGAGGAGTAATCAAGAGTGCAGGTCTGCTAATAAGCGTCAACGCCAGGAGGAGTATATTGTTAATGCTATTCGATCTTGGAGTTTGCCTGGTGGTAGTTCAGAGCTTGTGAGAGAGATTTTAGCCGAACCGTCCCCATCATGGTCTAATATCGATGAGGAGAATTTGGAACTGGGTGACCGTAATGTCAAACAGTGTAAGAGGAAGATTTGTGATGGCCATTATACTGCGGCTGTTAGAGTTCTTTCTTCTTCCGGTGTTGCTCCTTATGATGATACTACTCTTGAGGATTTAAAAGCTAAGCACCCCTTCAAACCTGCTCCCCCTTTGCCAGATGTACCTATCGATCATCACCTCACTGCACCTCCTGCTACGGTTCTTGAGATGATTAAGAGTTTCCCTCGTGGTACGTCTTGCGGTCGAGATGGGTTGCGTGCCCAACACCTTTTGGATTGTTTAAATGGTGCTGCTGTGGCTATTTCTGATGAGTTAGTCGCTTCCATTGCCCAGGTGGTGAACCTTTTCCTTGCTGGTAAATGCCCCAGGGTGTTGGGTGAGTATATTGCTAGTGCTCCCCTCACACCTTTGGTCAAGCCAGGGGGTGGTATCCGTCCTATTGCTGTTGGGACCGTTTGGAGGCGTTTAGTCTCCAAGGTTAGTGCTTCTATGATTGGGCACTCTCTGGATGGTTATTTAAACGATTTACAGTTTGGTGTTGGGATATCTGGGGGAGGGGAGGCTATTCTTCATGCGGTGAATCGTTTGATTGAAGATCGCGGGAATGATGTGGGTCTTTCGATGTTGTTGGTGGATTTCAAAAACGCCTTCAATATGGTGGATCGTGAGGTCATGTTACAGGTGGTACGCCTTCATTGTCCTGCTATCTCATGTTGGGTGGAATTCTGTTACTCAAACCCAGCGAGATTATATTACGAGGAACATACTTTATGGTCGCACCAAGGAGTGCAACAAGGTGATCCTCTTGGGCCCCTTCTTTTTGCTTTAGTTTTACATCCTCTGGTATGCAAAATTAGAGACTCCTTTAACCTTTCTCTTCAAGCTTGGTATTTGGATGATGGTACTATTATTGGAGATACTTTGGTTGTGGGGAAGGTTTTAGAGCTTATTATGATGGATGGTCCTCGTTGCGGTTTACACCTCAATGTTGATAAAACTGAGGTCTTCTGGCCTAAGGAAGACCCCAGAAGCAGGCTTATGGGTGTTTTTCCGCCTAATATTTCTCGACCCATGCATGGTGTTAAATTACTAGGTGGACCAGTGAGTGTGGATTTTGTGTTTAGTAGTGAGCTTGTTATGAAAAGGGTTCCTAAAACCATCGAGCTTATGGATGCTGTTGCTAAGCTCAATGACCCTCAATGTGAGTTGTTGCTTCTTCGTGCATGTGCTGGTATCTCCAAGCTGTATTTTTCCATGCGCACATGCTCTCCTCGGGTCTTTGAAGGTGCTCAGGTTTCTTTTGATGTAGCACTTCGTTCTTCCTTGGAGCGTATTGTTACTGCTTCTGGACCTGGCTTCGGTGATTGGCAATGGAGACTTGCTACCTTACCCTTTGCTCTTGGGGGGCTTGGTGTATATTCTGCAGGTGATGTCTTGAACTATGCTTTCCTTGCTTCTAGACTTCAATCTGCCAGCTTACAGACTAGGCTTCTCCAACATTCTGGTATTGTGACTTCTGGCCCTTCTTTTGATGATGCATTATGTACTTTTAATGCGAAAATGGATATGGACCTATTGAGTAACCCCAGTGAGATCGCTGCCCCCAAACTCATGAAGAAATTGGCAGATATACATTTCGCACGGGTTACCCAAACGGTTGAATCCACCTTTCGCCTATCCTCTCGACAGATGGCATTATGGAATTCGCAGAAGGAGGATTACACTTCAGATTGGCTCAGAGTGGTTCCAATTTCTGGATTGGGACAGACTATGAACGCCAGGACCTACAGATGTGTGTTGTGCTATCGACTGGGTGTTCCCCTATTTTCTGTTCAGATGCCGTGCTCAGCTTGTTCCAAGGTCTTTACTGGAGATATTTATGGGGACCATGCTGTATCATGCGCGGGTATTATTGGTATTAAACATCGGCATAATATGGTGCGCGATGTTCTTGTTGACATATGTTCCCGCTCTGGGGTCTCGGCACGTAAGGAGGTTGATATTGGGCTTATTGGGGACAGAGACAAACCCTTACGTCCAGCTGATATGTTACTTTACTCATGGGATGGTGGGCTTGATGTGTGTGTTGATCTGACAGGATCATCGCCTTTGACACAAACTGGCATGGTTGATTTTGTGCCGGGTCGTGCGGTGATTGAAGCCGCACAACGTAAACGCATCAAGTACGAGGCTAAATGCTCAGATATGGGATATGGATTTCTTCCCTTTTCATTCTCTTCCTTTGGAGAACTTGAGAAGGATGCGGTGGCCTTACTAAAACGTATACGTAGATTCGCGGTGACTCAAGATATTGGTGCACGTGCGGCTGCTCATATTTTTAGTAGGGTTGGTTTCGCTATAGCTAGAGGAGTGGGGGCCCAGATTGTTTCGCGGCTCCCCACTAATTTCTTGTAGATCCTTTGAGCTTATAATAAAGTGATGTTTATAATAATAATAATAATAATAATAATAACAATAATAATAATAATAATAATAACAACAACTGGCCGGATTTCTTTTTATTTTCTAAGATTTCAAATGATTATCCACATTAAGGAGGGTATATGTGGTCAACTAAAATTCTAATGTTTGACTAAAGATGTGAAACAAGGACAACACACAAATTCTGTCTTATATAAGCAAAATTAAGAATAAAATTGCTTCAACCACTTACCTTTGAATAGAAGACATGTGCAAAACCAACTACTAGAATGAACTGAACGGTTGCATAAATCTATGCATACTTTTTTCTGACTGAACATAAATTGCAGAAACTATTAATAACCTAATTAATTTATTACTAATCTGCATATAAAAAAATGTTCCAATCTTTTTGGGACCGGAAGAAAGAAATATCTAGAGGAAGTTACCAAAATACCCATTGTTGTCGATATCATGAATGCATGGAGACCAAATATGCAAGAAAATGGCAGGGATATAGCAATTGCACCAAAACCCGTTTTGTTTACCTTTTACAAATTCAAGATATCAGGAGCGCTTCTAAGATGATAAAAGATTAATGATTTACGATTCTTGACATGCCCCAAGGTCGCTCCAAGAAGCAGAAGTAAGCAAGCATGCTCACAATCACAAGAACAAGTACGTCCTGCCATACCCTGATAAACCACTTTGCATTGTTAGTTATATGCACAACAAGTCAAATATGTATTGGATTCTTTTACCTATATTTAGGAGAATTTTCTTGAAGCATAAGCAAGTTCATAACGTCTTGCTTGCAAACCTCACAAGTTTTGTTTCCTTTTATACTAAACCACTTTATAGCACACTCTTTGTAATTGCAATTGCATTCCATCCTAAGGGTATCTTCGGCACCCTCCTGAAGTTCAATCATACATATTCTACAAACAACTTCTTCTTCTTCTGCAATATCCTCTGGAAGATCAATTAAGATGTTATTCATAACTTCATTATCATTAGTACTTTTAGTCATAGATGGTGAATGAAACTTTTTTTTCCTTCAATATGTCAATGTCATGTTATATATATTACATGGGATTATGAAAATCATAGTTTCTCTACGTATCTCTTTGGTCTCGATTTGGTTCAGTTTACTTCGGTTATCCTTGTGCTTTGATTAGAAATTGTAGTTACGTATAAATATATGAATAACCTAATTAAGAAATGACTCGCAACACTAAGTTTTAATTAGGTGAAGTAAACCCTCTAAAAACTAGGGGAGAGCAACAAAACTAAAAAACTGAACCAAAAACCAAAAAACTGAAAAAAGACCCCAAAATATCGAACCAATTCTAAAACCGAATGTACGGTTTTGGTTTTTTAAAAAACCAAACGCTTTGGTTCGGTTTTTGGTTTTATATGAAAGACCAAACCGAAAACACCAAACCGCCCCATACTAATATTCATACTAATAAAAATATACGTATTAGTTTGATACAAGTAATCACCAAAGTCCAAATACAAAGCGACACGTGTATTAGATATTTGTAACAGATGTTTATTTTGCTAACACTACAATAAATTTGTAAAGTTAGTTTTCCGTATTCCATTATGTCCATACATCTCATCTTTGTATACATGTTATGTAATCTTATTTATTTTTCGACAAAATATTCAACTTACTTCCTAAGATTTCTTGATTTAAGTTGTGGGTGTTCCAAAAATATTTGTATTCGGATATCTGAAAATTTGATCGAAATGTATTAAAAGGTTGTGTTTTATGAAATGTCAGTGTTGGAACTCATATAAAAGTTTTTTAAAAATTTATAGATATTTGGTTATTCGGATATATACAATTGTTATCTAAAATTTCGAATATCCGAATTAGCTAAAATAATGGGGCTAACTCTCCTTTGCAATTGCATTCCATCCTAAGGGTATCTTCGGCACCCTCCTGAAGTTCAACCATACATATTCTATAAACAACTTCTTCTTCTTCTGCAATGTCATCTGGAAGATCAATTAAGATGTTATTCATAACTTCATTATCATTAGTACTTTTAGTCATAGATGGTGAATGGAACTTTTTTTTTCAACACGTCAATGTCATGTTATATATATTTCATGGGATTATGAAAATCATAATTTCTCTACGTATCTCTTTGGTCTCGATTTGGTTCAATTTACTTCGGTTATCCTTGTGTTTTGATTAGAAATTGTAGTTACGTATAAATATATGAATAACCTAATTAAGAAATGACTCGCAACACTAAGTTTTAATTAGGTGAAGTAAACCCTCTAAAAACTAGGGGAGAGCAACAAAACTAAAAAACTGAACCAAAAACCAAAAAACTGAAAAAAGACCCCAAAATATCGAACCAATTCTAAAACCGAATGTGCGGTTTTGGTTTTTTAAAAAACCAAACGCTTTGGTTCGGTTTTTGGTTTTATATGAAAGCCCAAACCGAAAACACCGAACCGCCCCATACTAATATTCATACTAATAAAAATATATGTATTAGTTTGATACAAGTAATCACCAAAGTCCAAATACAAAGCGACACGTGTATTAAATATTTGTAACAGATGTTTATTTTGCTAACACTACAATAAATTTGTAAAGTTAGTTTTCCGTATTCCATTATGTCCATACATCTCATCTTTGTATACATGTTATGTAATCTTATTTATTTTTCGACAAAATATTCAACTTACTTTCTAAGATTTCTTAATTTAAGTTGTGGGTGTTCCAAAAATATTTGTATTCGGATATCCGAAAATTTGATCGAAATGTATTAAAAAGTTGGGTTTTATGAAATGTCAGTGTTGGAACTCATATAAAAGTTTTTAAAAAATTTATAGATATTTGGATATTCGGATATATACAATTGTTATCTAAAATTTCGAATATCCGAATTAGCTAAAATAATGGGTCTAACATAAAACCTTCATCTCAAATTTCGGATATCAAAATTTTTGATACGTTAATTACAAAACCAAAAAACCAAAGAATAATATGAAATTATGAATAATTGAATTGTGTACACAGAGGCAACTTACCACAACTGTGTACGCAAAAACAATTTATCGGAACACTTTTCAACCAAACTCATGAGTAAGGATCAAATGAGAAATAAAAGTAGAATGAGAAGAATGAGAAGTAATAACAGCCGCACATTTCAGATGCACCTACAAAATAAGATGCATCTCCCATGAAATTCTCCTTCTTCATTTGAAATATGTGGCTACAAACACTTCTCACTCTTCTTATTTTATTTTTTCTTCTTAGTGGATCCATTCCCCCAAACTCATTTGTAAATATTTTGAGTCGAACTTTCATCCAAAATATTTCAAAAGAAACCAATTTGTCAACAAAAATTGGGGGCAATTGCATATATACCCACTAAAACTTGCATATTTGCATATATACCCAAAACATGCTTAACTTGCATTGTACATCATGCATTGAAAACTTGTATTATGGGGAAATATGCAAGTTTCTGAGTTTTAGTGGGTATATATGCAATTTTCCCCATAAATTGAATAGTTTTAACATCAACCCGTTTGTATATATTTGACATTTACGCATACCACCTTATAAAAAAAGGAAGGAATGCTACATCCACTAAAAGTTTACAAAAATTTGTTCACACAATGAAATGTCAAATGAATTGGACCAATCATGTTGTATGTTGTATGATATTTTCTCTTTTATATTTTCCACTCCTCATATTTACATGACACATGTGTGTGTGAATTTTGTTTTGTAAATCTTTCATGGAACTAGCATTTATCATAAAAACGTGCTCTTGACGTAAATAAGATGTTTAAGTTTGATAGGAAAAAAGATCCATGCATCGCACGGGCCAAAATACCTAGTTAAGTTAATAAATAAATCATGTCCTTTCTTAGTAGTAAAAAACGGTCTAAACTAATGGTATAGTATCCGGTGTGAAGAAAAACTAAAATGAAAAAAATAAAAAGTATTTTTGNCATAATAAAAGTTTGTTACAAATATGAACCTATCCTAACCCAATAAAAACCGGCCCTCCCTTAATTCTAGCCCAAAAATCACAGCAATTAGCATTTAACAAAATCAAATCACAATTATTTGTTTCCTTATTCAAACACACGCTCCCTTCCTTAATTCCCATATGATCCGGTCTTATTTTCTTTTTCTCTTCCATTCGACACAAATAGAAACAAAACACATCATAGTTCTGGATTTCAAATCTCCCAAGAAGACAAGAAAGTTGATGCGTATTGCTATGTTGTTAGGGTTCCAGTTGGTTGTTGATTCGTGGTGTAATATTCTTGTCTCCTTGCCTCTTGTCTCGTTAAAACTGCATATGGTATCGCCATCCTCTCTTTTATTCTTCAATTCATTCGACTCATACACTTGTGTGCTAATCTGAAATTATAACAACTAAAACCTAATCGTTAACTTGCTAATCAGATCTTTTTATAATGTTTCTATTCGTTAATCTTTGAACACTTGAAAACGCCACATGAAATCATAAGTATAACATGTTTAAAACCTTGTGTGTATTGATCCATGTTTTCTGTCCTAATCGACCCATCATATTCGACCCTAGACCTGATGTGGAAACCCTAATTAAAACATTTAATGCCTGTTTATTAAGTTGCTAAACCTGTAATAAACCCTAACCAAATTAAAGTGGGGCGTACGTAATGATACGAGAGAATTAAGGCTTGGTTGGTGTGATTTTATGTGATGTGTTGGCTTGTTATTTTATGCGTGAGTATGTATTGTGTGTGTGATATCTAAGGGCTGTAAAACATGTTATAAAATGAAGTGAAAGGGTTAAAAGGCATGGAAAATCAAATGGTCGTTTTTGGTGTGCTTTGGGTCGGTTAGGGTTTAAATAAGTTAAGGTTTGTTTGTGCTGTTTTCTGTTTCAACTGCATGCTGTCAAGAAAATGGGTCGTGTTGCAAGGGTTATAAGTTAGTGATAAAAATGTGTTTTTGGGCGATTCTTGAGTCTAAACATGAGTACTTTCTGTCTACTTTCCGAATATATAAATTTCATGGTGATTGGAGGTTGGAAGGTAAGCTTTTTGAATTTTATAGGATCGTGTGTCAAACCTGAGTTTCGGGGAACGTAAAATCAGTTGAAGTATGGGATTTTTCATTTTCAAACCATAAAGAGTTAAGGGCTCTCCTTTTACAGGGGTTAAATATAGCATATTTGTGACTTCCTGGAATTTTTGTAGATTTTTATGAAGTGTGTAAATGGGGTAACAAAACACAAACTTTTCGTATGTATAATCTGACCCGAAATCTGAACTAGTTGAACAAATGAAATTTTCTTCTATAGATTCACTTTGAAATAAATTCTGTAAAAATTACACAAGGTAATTAAGACATATAGTAACCTGGGATAATTTTGTGGAAGCTCCAGAAAATAATTAAGTATGATAAGAAAATTCGGGAATGTTCAACCTGTTTATGTGTTAAAAGCTGAAATTGACTAAATTAATGAAATATTTCTTTTAAACCTAATTGTCCTCAATATCCTTTAACCTAACTATATTAAATCATTCTTATGACATTTAAAGATGTAATTAAGATACTTAAATGATTTTTGTAACCTAAATGGATATGTGACATGATTTGTAAGTAACTAAGTTATAATCATTTATAAACCCTACTCGTGATGAAGTAACCCTAAGATACTAAATGTGGGAACTTACTAAATCGGGAAACGTTACTAAATATGGAAAGTTACCTAAAATAGAAAGCTGCTAAAAATGGAAAGATAACTAAAAGAGGTAACTTACGCGAACCGGACTCTTCTTGATTCGTGTCCCTTCTCTTCTAGGTTCGGTGAAGCAGGAGTGATTCTTTTCTCTCGTTATTTATTAATCTTGCTTGTGCATTTGGACTAAGGTACAGATATTCTGACCTATCTACAGGTTTCCATACACTCTTGTCTTTTCTCTTTCCTGATATCTTGAACTTATTAATTCCTTGATATGAACCGTGTCATATTCCTTTGATATTGAACTTCTATGTTCCACTTGATATTGAAACTTGATATCAAAAATTACTGGAACTTGACCTTGGCTGGACAATTGACTTGATATTGGAACATTGACTAACTTGACCTTCATGTAAGTATTTTACCAAGGAGCTAATTGGTTGTGGAGTAGCCACAACCATCAGTATTGATGAACCAATGCTATGTACTTTAGCGTGGTTTGGAGAGAGTACCACGCCGTCCCGATTCTTGTTACCCTGATCTGGCTGCAATATTATTACTCGATTATTGCTGAAAGCTATCATATATGTGAGTCATAAAAAGGGAGTCATTGTAAAGTATAGCATAAACTTGAGTTTATGTTCGTATCTACGCTCATTTTGTATATCTGCCTTGAGGCCATACATGGCAAACCTTTGTGTATGGGTATCTGTATGGATAACTGACTTTTGTGGACATACAGTATAAACTGATGGTGAGGTGGATACTAGGGCTTTCTTCAGAAAGATATGCTGAAACCACGATGCACAGACTAAAGTGAGTTGAGTAAATTAAATCCATACATGGGTTGATCATCTTGGAACTATATACTTGTAAATTGAGCCTGGGGAAGGTAAAACACTTGGTATCTGAACCTTGAGAACTTGGTAAACAAAGTGTGAGCTTGTACATACTTAATTTATGATTCCTTAGTTTAAACCTCTATATTACGACCCTTTGAATTTGGAACTATGGGACTTGGTTAATTGGTAATAATGAATCTCGAATGAGCTGGAAGATGTAGGATGGAGTAGGGGTAGGAAAAAATTGAATGGGCCTTGCCACAATTTGAAAATCCTGATATCTATGAGCGGATTTAGTAGTGCATGATACCCACTGAGTATTTTGAATCTCATTCACTACAACATACGAACTGTATCTGACCTTGATGAACTTAATATGTGAAACCTTGACTGGAACCTTGACCTTGGCGACACTTGTAATTTGATATTGGACCTTGACTATTGACCCCTGTCAGTATTTTACCCAGGCTAACTTTGTGTGGAGTAGCACAACAATAGTATTGATCACCAATTGCTATGACTTTAGCGTGGTTGGAGAGATGTACCAACGTCCGTCCCTGATTCTGTTATCCGATGCTGCAATTAATTGATTATGATATTTATTGGCTACAGGGGTATGGATGCATCCTAGATTTGGTCTTGTCTTGGATACTTGCCTTGGGCACGGCCATCTTTGATTATGTTGAATACAGTTATTAACTTTACTTGGTGACTGGGCTTGCGTGCAATGCGACGAGCCTCACTGCTTGGAGTTGATCACACTCAATCTTGGGTTAATTGACTCTGATTCTTGTTTTGCCGTGGAATAAATATGAAGCTTGAAACTTGGTAACCTTGACATTGAAGACCTGGTAATTCATGATATATATACTTGACGACCTTGATACTGGGCCTTGATATTTAACCTTGAGATTTAACCTTGATACTTGACCTTGATATTTAACCTTGATACTCGACCTTGATATTTAACCTTGATACTTGACCTTGAAACTTTACCTTGATACTTGACCATGATGCTTGACCTGGATGACTCTTTTATACTTAACCTTGAAAATCTCTTGATACTAAACCTTGATACTCAACTTGGATGACCCTTTTACTTGATCTTGGAAATCTCTTGATAAACCTCGTGATCCCATATACAAATTCATCTTGTATTCTCTTCTCTTGTTACTTTACATTACTTGTTATCTTCATATCTGTTCACTGAGCTTCGTAAGCTCAGCCGCATTTCTTTTCTCATGCGGCAGGTTTAGTAGGAAGCTGGGTTATGGACGAAGGCTTTGTTTTGGGCTTAGAAGACTTCACCCTATTAGACACTTGCTGGACTTAGAGATGTTTAGAAGTAGTCTTGTTTTTGGCTTAGCATTGTTGTTGCCCTTTTGTACCTTGTACTTTGTTTTGTTCCCTTTGTAACCCTTGTAAATTTTGTATTAGTATTGTATCTCCGTTTCACTTGTGTTCTGATTGACACCATAATGTTACACTTTAGCCCTTTTCGGGTTGGGGTGTTACAAAATGGTATCAGAGACAGGTTTGGATCAGCGGATTCAACACCCGTAGTGCTTAGGCTATGATCTGTGAGTTTTGGACCATTAGGCTTCCACCCTAGGAACATAGGAAACCGCTTTGAGAACTTGCTTTAGGAATCCCCTGTATGAACTTAAGTTTTGACCCGTAAGGAATGGGTAGACTTTAAGAGATTCTTATGTATCTTTGCTTCCGTATTACTCTATTCGTGCCTTACGTCAGTTATGCCTTTAGGGAATCATCCTTTGGAAGTTAGAAATCCTTGCACCACCTAAGTTTACCACTAGTAAGTTTGAAGGTATTCAAGATTGCATGGTAATGCATAACGCTATTTTTGATTTTACCTTTGATCCTTGATCTGTTTGTTGATCCTTTTGACACCTCTTTGGGCATTCTGCGAATCTACATGGCGATGACGTGTTTGATGCACTCTATGTTCGTATCTTGCTTTTGGCAAATCCCCTGTAAAATTTCTGATGTTATTTGATTTTGCTTTACTCATCTTGTCCATCTTTGAGAAGTCGAGTGATGTTTAACCACGAGTATGAGAGTATTTCCGTTCACTTTGAACGATAAAGGTCTGCTAGGTTGACCTGTCTTTCCTTGGAGAGTCAACTTTGATTTGATCCTGATATGAATTTTGATTACTTAAGCATTCGAGATGCTGACGATTGTTCTACTACGTCTCACCTTTGATGTTTTGAACTATTTGAAAATCCTCTACCATGATTTCCTATCATTAAACTTTTGCTATCACTATGTTCTCTGGAGACTTGTACGTTACTTTCACGGTTATGAAACTCTCTTGCACCTATTGTGTTCACCGAGGAATGAACATTATTGTGTGAATTATTTTTGTCACCCTGAAATTTCGGATATGATTCTTGTTGAACCACCAAGTTGTCCATCGGAGGATGGAGTTGGATAGAAGCTGAAGATGACAAACAATGGTGACTACCCTGAAGAATTAGTGACTTTTCTCGCTAGGCGGAAGAGTGGACGAGCACAACGCAGGAACCTGGTCAAGACGGTGAACCTAGAGCTGATGAAGAACATACAGTCTCACTTCCCTATTCATTTTGGTCGTACTAAGATGAATTGAGAGTGGAAGCAGACTGGATGAGGAGGAGATCGAAGACCGCACCAAAGATTCACATTTCGCCACCACATTCCAAGAAGAACTGCAGAAGGCTTGAGGGACCAAACTCAAGTTAAAAAGCCGTTTCACTCTCAAACTAGAAGATGGATGAAGACTGACAACTCGGACATAAGAAGATCCTAAAGAGACAAATTCTTGAAACGAACTTTGTGATGGAGGAATTGAAGCTTTAGCGACATGTTCTTACTGATGATGATTGTTTGATTTTATCACATCTTTTCAAGCTTTGCTTGTCTTGTCGATATCGTTTTGCTATTGATCCTTGAATAGGACTAACCTAGGAGTTAGTTTGGACTGATAGGTGGACTTGTAGCTTGTTTCACTGATTGAGATAGAGTATGATCATCATGAGGGCATATTTATATGATGCTAGTATTATG
>LBNU01037059.1:9223-24706 GCA_014162995.1 Artemisia annua | reverse complement strand
ACTTTAGTGACTTAAAGCAAATTTTTGGGAAACTTTAGTGACCTCTGTGTAATAACCCTTTATCTAACTCTAAATTCAAATCTAAATCCTAAACCCACCAACAAACCAAATGGGCACTATGGTAAAATTTATAATGTACATGCGGCATTTTTTTTTCCTTATGTGGCATCTCATGTGGATTTATCTACATTCATACATTTAAAAAAAAAAAATAATACAAAATAAATTTACAGATATCAACCGTTCAACACTTCTCTACCCCCGCCTAGTGCTTCACAATTACCATATTGAAACAAATCCCATTGTTTTATTATTGAAACAAAATAGTTCTAGTAATAGTATAAGCAATAAACTGTATCGCTGTCAACTTAACTAGACTCTTACTCGAGAAGCTGCCTCTTATGACCCTTTACCCAACCTGCCTTACCCACTCATTTTACCACCTCCATACATCGCAGAAGCTGACACAAAGTAAAGAATTATTGAAACATGAGTAAACTGCATACCCACATGCTTAAGAATTAATTAGGTTACAGTATATAGCGCAGAGCCACAAATGCATTGCTCTATCTATATCTGGAACTCCGGAAGCAAGTTCCATTTGAAACAAGTTACAAGTAACATTCTCTGGGAAAAGTTACTTACAAATATGGGAAGCTAGTAAATGCAAAAGCAAAAATAAGAAGACTGGATTAGACCTATCAATCAACGAGCTCTATAAAACATGAATAAGCAATGTAGAAAAATTACATTGATAAATAATGCAGGCAAAATAGAAATCCACTTAAGACGTGTCAAAAACCTTGGGTAAAAATGTTTGATACACCAGCTGCAGCATTATTTCCGCGACCCACAAGAACCAATTCCCTTGCAAGAATAATGTGAACCATTCTCCCCTTAAATTAGTATAGTATCAGCTAGCAACAGATGACTGACTCATCCATATAATCTTGATGACTGAAAACAGCTTAAGAAATGACAGACTGGTTTCAGTCACGTATGATCCCTAAGGCTTTTGCAGCTGCTTCAAATGTTACTATTGCAGCAGCATTAGCAGGGAACGCCCTCGAAATAGTAGGACCTAAACCTGCGTAGCATCCTTTAAGCCCAGACCTCCTGTAAATCTATCATAACAACTCTCATAAGTCTTTATCCACCATAAAAACACCTTCTTGCTGATCAAAAATATTTTCTTAATGAAGATGTCCTTTTCCCTTTTCCAGGAGGGTTAATTACACACACACACACACACACACACACACAAACACCTTGGATCAAATATATGTTTAAGGTATTCTCATTAATAGCATTTAACCAACCTGGCAACCCGATACTTCGATCAATATTGAATGCTGGGCCATTCGTTGAAGATAAAAGTATATACAACCAATTTGTTCCCCTTACAGAAAACCTCAATTTCTATTGCCAAGAGGGTCTGTCGTCTTCTTTTTATTTCAGAAACAATTATATGATAATAAAATCTACTTCAACATACAGGATCTATTTTTTCGCAAATAGCAATTTAGAGGTTATAAGCATTCAAGTATGTGACATTTAACCTTTTCCTCGTTTAGTAACTTCTTGAATTTAACATCCTACGCAAAGTTATCATTTATCTTGACGAGGGAGTTAGGGTATTGTCTTACCGATTTCAGCAAATGGATGGGATTTTTACTCAAGTTGTTGTCTGGTGAAGTTTGAATTATAGTTTTTGCAACATCCAGGGGAAGAACAACAGACCAAAACTGGAATCAAACATAAAAAGAAAGACAAAAATTACTAGATCAGAGAGAAAAGAAATGATAGATAAATTTCATTAATGATGGGATTATAATCATGATATACGTACCGCTATACCACCTACACCGCCACTCACAATTCCAATCCCGACATCAGTCAAATTTGTGTGATCGAATGAAGAACCTCTGAATTGTGAATGCAAGGAATGCCGCAAATACTCATAAGTACTAAAAAAGACGGCATTTCCAATAGATTCTCGTAACAATGTTGCCACACCTCCTCTAAAGAGACCAGTAACCTGGCCCAGGATTTCCCATAAGTTCACAAGTTCAATTGATACGACTAGATGTTACATCAATGGTGGGCAGGTATCAGGACCAACTGCGTATCTCTCACGTTCTGGGTCAAATCAGATTGGTCGAAACACTTTTTTTTCTTTTCTTTTCAATATTTTATCAAAACAATTTAGAAGATTTTAGGCATTAAAGACACACGTTGGCCAACTTTCAACCAGTTTGACATCTTTCTTTTTTAGACTAACATTTTTAATATACCCATTTGACCCACTTGAATTATTAAAATAGCTAAAATCGCATCATTCATATTTAACAGGTGAAAATTATCACCTCTCGATTAAACAATTAGCATGGATTTCTTACCCCATCAGTTTTTACTGTTTCAATCGCACAGTTAAGAGGACCACTGTATTTGCGATAGCTTGGAACCACAGAATCGGTACCTTGAATTTGCATCCTACACTGGAGACAGAGTGTCACGAATAATTCAAGAATCACAGAGACCAGAGTTCAAATAAGAACATTTTTACCTTCACCAGCTCCGATGGACACAGAACAAAGCTGATAATGGATCCAGCAAAAGCTGCTGACGGAATTATTATATGGGGATCAGGCTTCCTATTAAGTTCAACTCCTCCCTTAAACAGAGAAAATGTAACATCATACACAAAGCAGATAACTTTGGGAAATGTAGAAGAAAATCAAGTTTGGTATTAAGACCTGCAGTGCTTGCTTTGTTTGGGAGTAAATGCCAAAAACAAGCGAACTTTCAAAGGCCATTCCCAAAAAAGATGGTGTTGCACCTCGGTACAGTCCTGTTACCTGTAAAAGGACACTTACTATTAGTAAAAGATTTTCTCCGTCAGGCAAACAACACACACACAAAGCCTGCAGATTATTTCCACTATCACAAGAGCAGATAAAAGAGGACTAATTGCGTTATGTGTAAAGTATAATCACAACGTGTTAATCATTAAACTATCAATATCCCGGTTCATCCTTAAAAGATAGGTAGAATAAGACTAAAATTTTGACCTTCAGATAAGCAATTTACATTTATGGACACACAGTAGAGTCAAAACGAATGGGAAAAACTTGTATCAAGTTTTAAATAAAAGAATGAATGTAATCATATTTAGTACACAAACAATATATGAAGAAAGAAAGGAAAAAAAAAAAAGGATGTAAAAGTGCCGACACATCCCAAACCCACCCGTTTGACCTATCCTAAATTTTACTTGGTTTCACCTGATACCCAACCCACTCATTTTGCCACTTCTACTCAAGTAACAGCAATAATTAATGCAACAGATTTATGACAACTACGATCTATTTCACAAAGAACGTAAACCCTATCAGCATTATGCTGCAAAATGGCTTTCAATATGTATGTACTAAATGGATTTTTAGAAGTCAGACAAGTTCAGCAACATACTCCTTCAGTCTTCAATATCCTAGTTGCGCAGTGCAATCCATTTCTGTACTTGAATCCACTAGCTTCAGTATTGTGTTTTTGAAGCTTCACCTGACAAAAGAAGATATCACATATCAGCACATTAAGATCCAAGGCACTAAACAATGTGAATTGGATTAGACACATTAGTTACGAAAGATGTAGCTAATGCTAATTATAGTAACAAGTTCTGCTTGACAAAGTGAATTGCTTTGTTGATACAGAATGTAATAATGAGATACTCTGGGTACACCAAGAGAAAAATATAACAAAATGGAACACAACATGATGTATGAAAGATACATCCAATCATCTAAGGTAACAAACAGATATATAAGATATGAACCACAATAGAATGAAAGCTAGATTTAGGATAGTTGATTTAAGGATTATTGCTGATTACGAAAACTAGAGAAACGACACAGTTAAAAAGTTTGATAAGGACATAAACTCTCAAATGATTGTAAGAGCGTAGAGAATATAGAGAAGCAAAGAAAAGCCAATGGGGAAGCTAGGAGGGCGAGTAAAAAGAAGCAATTTTAAGCATCTGACTAAATATCGAAACTATAAATGAGAAGATTTTTTTTTTTTTTTTTTTTAAATAAATAAATAAATAAAAGGAAAGCTATACACATAAGTTGCGTCACATGCATAAAAAGAAAGATGAGGACTAAAGGATTCTAATCAAATATGATGAGCTTCAGAAACTATTGATGAGTTACACTGATAAATTAATCGATATAGTGATGTATGTGTAGGGGGACTTAATGACTCTTTAGATGATACTATTACTAATAGAAGGTTTGCATGCACAATCAAACTGTCAAGGTGAAAGTGAAGACCTAAGACAGATAAAACTAGGTTGACACTCAAGGCCAAGTAGAAGCCATGTAAAGGTTTTGATAGGCGTTTGGAGGACATAAGTAGTAATCTTCACAATATTACTTTAACCGCATCCTAAAGACCAAAGAGCTTGTGAAAAAAATAAGAATGCCTTGGGCCCAATCACAACGATAAAATTTAAACTTGCGTGAACTTCTGAAGGTATTACCGACGGAACCATGTGGAAAAAATGAAAATAATAATATACTAAGAACTGAAAACAAGTGCAGGCAGATGTTGGTGCAGGGTTGCAAGAACAATTCGGAGAGTAGAACTACAAACTAAGATGTAATGAGAGCATATCCTTGAATAAAAAGAAGAAAGAAGTGCAATATGTGGTATGCATTGTCAGGTAATCAATCATAAAAGTCTAGTCATAAACTAAGATCATATGAAACAAAGGTTGGTTGGGAGTCGACTAACAAAAAAGGTCATAGAAACTAAAGTATAATAACTAAAGGTTACTTTAATTTATTTATTGGAAAAACAGAACACGCGTATCAACGAACAGTTAGTAGAAGAGATGGAAAGTTGGGCAGAAAGATTTGAATGAAGAGAGAATAAGTAAAAGGTGAAATTTTAATATCTTATATCACTTGATGTAGTATTCTTCTGGGTTATCTCATAGTAATATCTATTCTGCTGAATACATTGAGTTGACATTGAAATAGCAAGACTCAATAAATATTTCTATCACTACAACACCAGGAAGGAAAATGTACACTAACTGAATCTCATTATGAAATAGGGATGATTAGTTACAAATGTGTAACACTTGATATAAAATTCTTCTTGAGCGAGTATAGTTTTACCTATTTGATACATAAACATCATAGTGATTGTATTTGTTTGTAATTTATCATCTGATTCAATAATTAAAAAATAGATAAAAAATGAAGAAGAAGAAGAAGAAGAGGGAGTTGGACTACCTTGACAGTATCAAAAGGATGACCAACAATAACCATAGAAACACCAGAGACTAATCCCGCTACATAATGCTTGTAACCTCCGCCTCCTGTATTATCTCCCATCGAGACAGACTAATCTTTCTTTCTTTTCAATTACTACATATAATAATAATCAATCAATCACTTCCTCCTTTCCTTTATCATCATCATTCAACCAACTAATTCGATTCACAATTTAGAAATGCCTCAATGTGGTTAGCAACTAGCTTGCCAGGCAGGGAGGGAGGGGGCCATTTCGGTTTTTTTTCAAGTCTTTACAATTATGAAATACCCTAATAATAATAAATTTCTTTTTAATTCAAACGCATCTTCCACTGCTCCTCTACTTGCTTTTTAAACTCGACCTGGGCATGTGTATAGGCTCTCGGCTTATTTATATGATTTACCAATACAAAATTAAAAGCTTTGACTCGAGTTTTGAACTCGTCTATAATACTCCCTCCGTCTCAAATTAAGTTTTAAGTCTTTTGTCTTCAACTTTAACTTTAACTATTTTTGTTCGTGTTATTTAATACATTATACAAGATACATGGATTGATTAAGTTTTTAAATGTATTTTCATTTGTGTAATTTTCATTAATTTTTTTATAACACAAACAAATATATTTAAGGTTAAAGTTAAAGGAAAAAAACTTTGAAAAGTAATAGTGGACACCTAATATGGGACGGAGGTAGTACAAATGCATAATGTTTTATACATATTCAGTATTTAAAATATTCTTGCGTCGGTTAGGCTCGTGTAAGCGGGCAAGCTAATCGAGCTTTGTATGTAAAGCTCGGGATCGAGGTCGATTAATAAATTAGTGGTGTTGATACAAAAGTTGGGCGTTCCTTGTTTGGGTTCCTTCCTTCGTATCAATTGCTTGATATTGTTTGAGACCTGCGCACTAAGAAAGAAACAAACACCGTTAGGCTTATCGAGGGATTGTTTCCCCCGATTATCCTCCGGCGTGAGAGTAAGTAATCGTAGTTTTAGGGTTGTGAGAAGAGTTAGGATCGCTTTGTAAATCGTACCTTTGCGAAAAAGGAAGAAAGAAGTGCAATATGTGGTATGCATTGTCAGGTAATCAATCATAAAAGTCTAGTCATAAACTAAGATCATATGAAACAAAGGTTGGTTGGGAGTCGACTAACAAAAAAGGTCATAGAAACTAAAGTATAATAACTAAAGGTTACTTTAATTTATTTATTGGAAAAACAGAACACGGGTATCAATGAACAGTTAGTAGAAGAGATGGAAAGTTTGGCAGAAAGATTTGAATGAAGAGAGAATAAGTAAAAGGTGAAATTTTAATATCTTATATCACTTGATGTAGTATTCTTCTGGGTTATCTCATAGTAATATCTATTCTGCTGAATACATTGAGTTGACATTGAAATAGCAAGACTCAATAAATATTTCTATCACTACAACACCAGGAAGGAAAATGTACACTAACTGAATCTCATTATGAAATAGGGATGATTAGTTACAAATGTATAACACTTGATATAAAATTCTTCTTGAGCGAGTATAGTTTTACCTATTTGATACATAAACATCATAATGATTGTATTTGTTTGTAATTTATCATCTGATTCAATAATTAAAAAATAGATAAAAAATGAAGAAGAAGAAGAAGAAGAAGAAGAGGGAGTTGGACTACCTTGACAGTATCAAAAGGATGACCAACAATAACCATAGAAACACCAGAGACTAATCCCGCTACATAATGCTTGTAACCTCCGCCTCCTGTATTATCTCCCATCGAGACAGACTAATCTTTCTTTCTTTTCAATTACTACATATAATAATAATCAATCAATCACTTCCTCCTTTCCTTTATCATCATCATTCAACCAACTAATTCGATTCACAATGCCTCAATGTGGTTAGCAACTAGCTTGCCAGGCAGGGAGGGAGGGGGCCGTTTCGGTTTTTTTTCAAGTCTTTACAATTATGAAATACCCTAATAATACTGTAATAAATTTCTTTTTAATTCAAACGCATCTTCCACTGCTCCTCTACTTGCTTTTTAAACTCGACCTGGGCATGTGTATAGGCTCTCGGCTTATTTATATGATTTACCAATACAAAATTAAAAGCTTTGACTCGAGTTTTGAACTCGTTTATAATACTCCCTCCGTAACTGACACAAGCAAACAAACATTTTTTTTGCCGCAAACTAATAAAATAAGCAGAAATTCCATATGCGTTAGTCGTTTGATGATTGGTGCCACAACAATATAAAATTCACAGAAATTGTCTATATAATGACTAGTAAACTATTTTCACTATTGATTTAATTACAACACTAATTAATTATTAATTATTAAAAAAAGTATAACTTAATTATTGTTTCTTAAAGAAAAAACTAGTATTGTAATATACAAACAAGGATAGAGTGATACATAAAATTGGTATTGGATTTATCTATTTCTTTGACATTTTTACTGAAAAGTGTCTTGGTTTATTCCGTATACATTTTATGCGATAATGTGATGATAAAAGAAATTCGCATGTATGTATATAAATGTAAGAAAATATTAAAATCACATGAAATCTAAACAAGCAAGTTAAAAACCACTTTACAAGTTGACATTCAATATTTCATTTTAACTTATTACCATTAAGGCTAGATGATTGTCAATCACAAGTCATGATGATGGTTAATGTTTAAACTTTGATCGTTTCATATTTACATGATTAACACAATGAGCATCAAATATCCCATAGTGAACGGCATATAATATGTTTAAAATAATTAGAAGTGTATAACTATGAAGTATATGAGTTCACTAAAAGTCATTTTTATAAATATGGATAAGTTAGACAAAACCTATAGGGTGGTTGTTAGTAAATGACTTTTAACTTTGAGATACGTAATCAGTACTAATGTACTATCCTAAAAGTAATCACATAAATTGATCAATGCAAACAAACTACGAATATTTAACTTGTATAATTGTTCGATTCACTAATCCTGTAATTAATAACCTCGATCAAGAACACATGCAAAAAAAATGACAAGGTTCTAATTCACATGTCAGGTGGTTGTTAAATTGCAGATCGCGACATTATTTTCCTCATCTAATGTGAGATGAGTTCCCTAATGCTATTTCACACAGTCAAATTCACATTTTTAAAAGTTAAATATACATGTCACAATGGAGCCGAGAAATCTACTTTTAACACAATTACGAAAAAAATTTATCTTCTCCCTTATAATTGAGGTATTCATTTCATTCCATTACAGTCATACTGAGCCAAATATTAAATACAACATATCATAACATATAACCCCACGTTTGTAAAGAAATACTCTCTTTATACACCCGATTGCAGGTTTTGTCACAACTTGCTAGGAACAACTTTTGAACAATCAGGATCCGTCTTGTCAGGAGGTGATGTTTGTTTGAACAAATGTTGTTTCTCAGCTATAAATTTAGCGAATGATGACCCCTTTGTATCTTTGATGTTATCTCCTTCTGGTCTGGGGTTGGTGGATACGGGGGGCATCAATGCCCACACGGAAGAAAGGTGTTCATTGGGTTTGTCAAGATCTTTCAAGATAGATAGATCTTTCATGTCTGCAGGAAACGCCAAAGACTATTAGTTTATGTTTGACTTTCAAGAGTGTCGTATGGTCATATTCTTGAATTAAAATAAAAAAAAAGAATTAATTTTTCAACTGGAAAATTTCGGTTCTACATTAGAATACATACAGCAAACTAGAATTGATCTTTTATGGAGAAATATAACTAAAACATCAGTCAAGATGGAATCTAACGAGTATTCAGTTTGAATCTTTGAAAATCAGTAGTCAAACTTGAGTCCAAAGTAGTATTCATAATGTTATGTTGACTTGGTATTTAAAGAAAGATTCCTACTGTTTATAAATTGTTCAGAAATCAGAATACACCTTTAAAAACGAAGCTTGTGGACTAGAAAGAATACATAGTAATGATCACTGACTAGAAAGAATCTTGGGGTTTAAAACTAACGAAAAGATGAAATAGTTCAATTTTCTAGGCAAACAAGAAATACACAAATATCATTTTATGCTTTATACTTCTTTTGTGTAGATGTCTTGTATAATTGTAACATGTCAAATATGACAACCACTCGAACTAAAAACAATCTATTTGTCATTGTCATAATTAAAATTAACCGATTGCTACTGGCTAAAAAAACATCAGAATCCACCGAACGGAGAGTAAGTAAAACAATGACTCCCTTCACAAAAACTTAAAACATTTACTATAAAGGCAACATTCCTATCAGACTATATCTCAAAATCAAATTAGTTATTCAATCCTTCATGAGCAGAAAAGTATCTCCTCTTTTCATAAAATGTAAATATTTGACACGTCAAATAGTTTATTGCAATTGTTCTACTTATCTTTAACATGTATACTACTGTCTAATAAAGATAACATAATGAAACTTTGTGGACCCTAACCAACACGTGGTATGTTTGTAACAAAGAATACATGGTTAACAAGAAAGCGTTCCATTTAAAATCTGTTATAATTACCTGGGACACAGGAAAGTGAAGTGTTGCAATATTCACCGGAGTGTATCTTTAGAAGAAGCAACCATATGAGATGGCTAAACAAATTTACACCAATAATCATTTTTATTGACTTAAAGGTGGCAAAATGGTTAATTGGTCAAAGCAGGATCATCCACTAACATTCACAATGTCGGGTGGGTCAACAAACATTTTGTTATAGTTAATTCATACGGAGTAATAAATAGTAATGTATTATATAAAAATAAGAATAAAAACTAATCCATATATTACTAAGATATTAACTTCTTTTTAAGTTAAATGATTTGGGAGTTTATGAGTATTTGGACTTTTAAATACACCTTGGCCCACCCATTTGACCCGTTGTGTTTCTTAAGTACTAATTGTTTGAAGTTTACCCTTTTGACCCGTCAAGATAAAATATAGTCAAATGAACCCATTTTAGTTAACTGGCTCAAAATTTCCATCTCTACTCATTATATATGTTCTAAATCACATGATTTAACCATTTTTAGTATGAGAAAGAAGAAAACCTTTTGAGAAGTTGAAGACAGGCTCCAATGATGCACATGGAATGCTGAAGTTTAAATAAGGTATAACTGTTCCTCCACCATGCCTAGCGTTGCTGTAACCAAAATTAGATTCTTAGTAATTGCTTACATCCAAAGCTAAATTCAGATTGGCATATTAGACAAACTATTTATTTTTTCGAAAAATAGTCCATCTTTAACTTTCGATGAAAGTTGAGTTATTTATGACCTATGACAGAGACTATTTTTCTGTCAGATTAGTGGTACTAAAAACTTATGCAGCAAAAAACTTGTTGGCCACAGACTTATATCCAAATATCCAAAACTTTGTTGATAGGGCGTTAACCCTTGTTGAATATGAAAAGTACATTCTCTTAGAAGGAAATCAACTGGAAATGTGTTCCTTCTAAATCGAACTTGCCCATTGTTACAATAGAAATTTAGTAAATGGATAGACCCCAAGTCCCCAACTAACGAGGGTATGACAAATATATATATATATATATATATATATATATATATATATATATATATATATATATATATATATATATATATATATATATATATATATATATATATATATATATGTTGATTTTCTTTCAAGTAAAAGTTTACAAATACATTAGAGGTCAAATGTGATAATTTGGAACTTATTTTCCCTGCTTACAAAAGTCAAAACAAGGACTTTGTGGTATATAGGGATAGGATTATCATAGATTAAGATCTTTTTTGGTTAGAAGCTCTTAATTCTTTTTACCTTGTAACAAGACTGATCATGTGACCATCTGAATTGAGAATGGCACCACCACTGCCACCAGGATGCACAGCAGCAGTTGTTTCAACCATTGCCGGAAAATCCTGTCCAGTCTCTCCGATAGACTTTTGTGCTTTAACTACTTTAGCAACCACTCCAACACAAACTGACGGAAGTAAATCTGACACAGAATTCAAATAATCAGATCAGATAGTCTAAATGGTGGAAATACAAGCATATGAACCATAAAAGCCAGAAATGGCAAAATCTACCTATATATTAGTGAATGGGTCAATTTGGGTATGTTTTATTTCCATAAGCATCGTCCAAACTGTATCTACAATAACTACCTCCTAAATTGTTTAATTCAATCTATTTAGATTCTGACAGGAAAAAAACATTACGTAGTCATATTTAGCACATTTATTATCTACACATAAATAAATTACAAAAATTGAACAAAGGTGTCATGGGACGACCCTGGTACAAATGTTCAAACCTAAACCAAAGAGTTATCCCTTTGAACTAAACCTTCTGACCCTCCTATTCTGTTACCTCTAATAAAAGCAATCATACTCTGGCACACAATAAGACTGACAAAAATGTGGCACTACAAGTAAAACAAGGGATTTGGTGGTCCCCTGAATATCATTAATTCCAAAAAGGGGGTGTTGATATTTTCATGGTAGGTGAATTCAATATTTTTGAATAAGATTATTATAATTTGTTAATTATGTTAGATGCTCCTTTCGTTTAAGGTTGGACTTGACGTGTAGTTCAAAGGGATACACTTGACTCTGTGTCAGATGTCCAAAATATCATTCAGACCTCTAGATTAAACTTAAACAGTTGTGATCTTTTGGCAGACCCAATCAATCTACTTAATCTATTTGTAGCGGTTACAATGGAATAATATGTGGTTTTGACTTGAAACATTCTAGAAAAAAGAATATTGCAATTTTTTGGACCAAAGGAGTATTTGCTATGTAACCATAAGCTGTAATACAATATAATAAAATATAAAATAAAAACATTTACCACAACGAGGGCCAAAAAGTCCGTGCCCAATAACATAAACTTTTGATCCTGGAGACGGACAGATGAAATCCATGACAATAGGTTGAAGCTTATCAGGCACAAACTCAAGCTGCAATAATGCAATGTCCAAGGGACCTTTAGAAAGATATAGTACATTTGCATCACACCATATCCAACGGTCCAAATAATCCACGCGAACTCGTATGCTTTGATGATTTCTCTTGTTACTACTCGATTGAAAAATCTCCGGCTTTTTCGGTGGCCATGCTCCTATTTCATTTGAAGGTGCAAAAAAGATATTTGACACGGTTTTATGAGTCTCATTAGCTGCAGTTTTCTTAAACCTCCATGGCTCGAGAAGGTGCGCATTTGTAAGAATAAGACCATGGCTGTTGAGTAAAACACCAGATGCCCACACACCATCACCGACAGTAATAAGGCATATAGAAGACATTGCCTTCTCAATGGTATTTGGCGGAAGCATACGGGCATCAGGATACTTGTAACCATGTTTCAATGAATCTTTCATGTTGGGTAATATCAAGGCATCACAAGCGGTTACAATGGCTTCCCATGGAATCACAAGCTGTTCATTAAAATTAGAGTATAAATATTACTGAGCAGAAGGCACCATTTATATGCTGCTAGTTATAAAGTATAGAACACTTTATCATTAAGGGACGATATTTAAACTCATTTATGGGATAATGGGGGCAATATTGGTTCTTTTTATAGGTGGCGGGTCAAACAGGTAAAATTAAAGACAAAAAAATAGCTAAAAGGAAACGCACAAACATGTAAAAGGGTTCAAGATCCACCGCTTGTATGCATAACAAATGTTTACAACCTTCTAAGTAGCTTTCTTTAAAACTTTTGCTAAGCAAGTTTTATATATTAATTGTTTCTGAAAAACTTTAACTAGATATAGTAATATGCAGAACCCAATCCAACCCGTTTGAGTTTGGACCCCTCCCAAAGTTCTGCCAGTTTAGACTCGTTAGCCAAGCCGAACCTCCATTTTGCCACCTATGCTTACAGTGATCACAAAATAAGTGCACAAGTTTTCCTTCTCTGATGCCCCACATGAAGCAACATTTTCAGCTTTTGGAGACTTTTCAAGATTTAGCTTTTTCTCATTGATACAAATTAACTTGTTACAATTAAAATATATAGAGAATCTAAATTTGATTCACATAATTTTTTTTATTTTGCCATTATTAAAATCGGAGGGGGTATTTTGGATACTTGGCTAATAGTTGAACACATAAACTACAGGACTATTTGAGCACTGTATTTGTTTTAGGATTGACTTTATAGCACCTATTTTCAAGGGGGCGGTGCCAGGAAATAATTCAAGAATAAGCAATCTATAAAATAGAGGTGTATGACAGGGAGGGTCCTTAGGTTAAGTATTTTTTTTCAGCTTCTAAATGTAAACTGCACAGAATGGACTTCAGTTTGAACAACCATAATGAATTTGATTTGGTTTTAACTTCTAATAATCTTGAGACTAGTAAGCAAACTTTGCTTACTAGTAAAGATTCATGAATTTAGCAACTTAAATTCAGACACATAGCAATTTCATACTAATAAATCTAGAATTCAGAATAACTATAAAAGTTTATAGAACTTCTTTATCCTGGTAAATTTATTAAACAACTAGATTGTGAGGATTATGGAAATAAATGTCACTTGGAAGTATAAAGTAAACTAATCTTCTTTATTAACATTAAACCCACCCAACTCCCGCCATGGTAAAGCCCTGCCTATTAACCATGATAAGGAATTGTATCTCTGCTAGTCAGGAGGAAACTTGAGGTTCATTTGTACTAAAACATGGCACTGTGCGTACACAAAAACAGAAACTGATTTTGATGAGAATAATGAGATTGGTATTTAAATGTCACATCATTGAATTTAGAGAATTTGACAAAGATTAGAATTATTATGAGCATTACTAAGTAAACTCCACAATGTTGCTCTAAGGCTTGCCTCAAGCCACTTACTATATTGTATATTTGGTATTCAAAAACATGATTCAAAAAAATATTATTACCTGAACTTCAGCACCACTACCCTTCTGTCTTAGCGGCCTGGTAAGCATACCAACGATCTCTGACTGTTCCCCAAAAACTGGACTACCTTCCATTCCTGAAACAAGGAAATATAACTAATCCACAGCAACGCGGCTAACTTTATATTAGAGGTGACCAAATGGGCAGGGTGGATAGGCCCGGTAATGGGTCATAAGCAGTAGTTTTGAAGGGGTTGTGTTGCTTTGAAACAATTTTGTCCTAAATTTTTCAGTTTTTTTAGGAATTAATTGACAAATTTGATTGAATTCTGTTAAGTGTATAAATAATGAGGTTTTGATACGACCCCTAAACTATAAATATTAGATTATTATAATAGTTATTATTAGTATTTTATTGACAAGATAAGTGTAATTGCTATTTAATTCGTAGGTAGTGTTTAATTAAAGTTAGGATTAGTTTCTCATTCTACAAGAATAGTATTAGGATGTCTTTTATTATAAATAGATGATTAGGGTTGTGATTCTGATTATGTTGAAAGAAATAATGAATATTGATTTGGATATTAATTAAGAGGAGGGAGGGGGCAGGGAAAAGAGGAGGAGATGGGGTCGGTTTATCTCATCAATATTAACCATTTATCTTGTTTATTTTCTTCTTTTCATTCTATTATCTATGCGGGTTATTAATCAGCCAAGGATACTTAACCATTGGTCCTTTAATCTGTTTCTAACCACCGACTCATTTAGTTACGACTGATACCGAATAAACCATTAACTGAACAAATGAGGGCTAAAATGTCAAAATTTTCCACCTCCTACCAGGGCATAATCCATAACAGATAGAAATGTCGTACCAGGAAGACACACCGAATTCCTGCAATAACAATGATGCGTGGGAGGAATTGAAGGTAGCAATTGGGAGACTATAACAACAGATAAGTGCTGGTTCAAGTAAACCATAACACGGTCAAATTCATGGCACAAGATAACTCCAGGCCCATAACAGGAGATAGCTTAAAAGAATAAAATGAAGCCATTTATGCCATGAAAAAAGAAAAAAATAAAATTTGCTTAGACTTATGATATATTAAAATAATTCTATTGCTTAGCACTTAGTACAACGTCTATCTGACATTTTAGCCGTTGTTTGCTAGGATTATTCTTGGTTTGTTTTCATATAAATTTAGAATTAATATAGTTCCATATCATACCACAGGGCATAGGTGTTGGTCATCAACCAAGAGGTTGGGGGGGGGGGGGGGGGGGTATT
>LBNU01037057.1:8387-48523 GCA_014162995.1 Artemisia annua | reverse complement strand
TAATCATATAATAAGTCCTAAATATCATTATTAACGTTTAAGTTAACGACTTATGGCAATAAACAAAAACTTCTAAGGCATAACCTAATGGAAAAAAATGTCAGACTAGTTGACATAAATGTATTCCGTGAAATACCATCAAAATTAAAAGCAAAAAGAATCTTTTAATGCAAGTGCACGTCTTTTGAGTAAATTTGAGAAATTTTGACGAACCTTCTCCTCCTCAACATTTGGTCGTAAAAATATGGAAAATTTTGAGAGACCAAAGTGTTGAACGAGATCGTGTGCTTGCATTTGTGAACAAAATGAGATAAAAGTACGAAACGAAATGAAAGAAAATCTTTTTGATGTTTTAATGGTTTTTCAATTTTTTCTTTTTGTTTTTGAATAAATATTTACAAAAGATATTTTTGGTGTTTGACTCCATTAATTGTTTTCCCGAAGAGATTTTAAATCATCTGGAGTCAAACAACGCATACCAATTCGGTGAACGAGTTTAGTGAACCTAGCTGGTGGTAAAGGTTTAGTGAACAAGTCTGCCAATTGGTATTCGGTACCCACGAAGTATAACTCTACTGTACCCTTCTCGACATGCTCCTTGATGAAATGATATCGGAGATCGATGTGCTTAGACTTGGAATGTAGAACCGTGTTGCAGGAAATAGCAATGGCACTTTTTGAGTCACAGTACATTGGAATTTTCTCGAATGAGTAGCCATAGTCCATCAGCTGCGTACGCATCCAAATGATTTGAGCACAACAGGCAACCATAGCCACATATTCTGATTCAGTAGATGAGAGTGAAGTGCAGTCCTGCTTCTTAGAATGCCAAGACACAAGCTTGTCTCCAAGAAACTGTAAGCCACCAGAAGTACTTTTTCGTGTATCCATACACCCTGCATGATCAGCGTCTGAAAAAGCAATTAGTTCAAAACCAGAATCCTTCGGATACCAGATCCCCATGTGAATGGTTCCTTTCACGTATCGAAGGATTCGTTTAGCCTCATTGAGGTGACGTTCAGTAGGACGCGACTGATAGCGAGAGCACATAAACACAGCAAATACAATATCCGGTCTGCTAGCGGTTAGATACATGAGCGACCCAATAATACTTCGGTATTTTGTGGGGTCTACCATTTTCCCATGTAAATCCGCATCTAACTTAGTTGTGTTTGACATTGGGGTATTGTATGTGTCACAACTGGTCATTCCATGTTTCTTTATTATTTCAAGAGCATATTTTGATTGACTTAGGAAAATACCACGGGGAGATTGATGAACTTGTAATCCTAGAAAGAACGTAAGTTCACCCATCATTGACATTTCAAAATTTAGTTTCATTAATTTTGCAAAAGCATTAGAATACTTTTTGTTAGTAGATGCAAAAATAATGTCGTCTACGTAAATTTGTACGATTAAAACGTCTTCCCCGTGTCTTTGGATAAATAAAGTTGGATCTATCAAACCTTTGGTAAAACCATTAGCAAGTAAGAAAGCAGTAAGTTTGTCATACCATGCCCTGGGGGCTTGTTTGAGACCGTAGAGAGCCTTCTTAAGTCGATAGACATGGTTCGGATGCTCTGGGTCTACAAATCCTTCCGGCTGACTGACGTATACCTCCTCACGTAACTGACCATTCAAAAATGCTGTTTTGACGTCCATTTGGTACACGATCATGTTTTTGTGAGCAGCGTATGCCAGAAAAATCCGTACAGCTTCAAGTCTAGCCACGGGTGCGAAAGATTCTTCAAAGTCGATTCCTTCCTCCTGACTATAACCTTTAGCTACCAATCGGGATTTGTTGCGTATGACATTACCTTCTGCGTCCAACTTATTCTTCCATATCCATTTAAGTCCAATCACATAAACTCCATCCGGTCTTTCAACTAATTCCCAGACTTCTAGTCTCTTGAATTGGTCGAATTCTTCTTGCATAGACTCAATCCAATTATCATGTGTCATTGCTTCCTTGATGCTTTTTGGTTCGGCATGAGAGATGGTGAGTGCATACATGCAGTGTTCGGCATCGGAGTGAAGTTTCTGTCGAGTCATCACTGGAGCTTGGGGATGACCAATAATGTTGACAATTGGGTGATCACGTGTCCAATGATGTGTTGACGGGTGAGGGTTATGGAACTGCTGCACATTAGTCGATTCCAAGTCCCGTGTTGACGACTCTGGAATATCGGAAAGGTTGGGAGTCGGTGCAAACGGATTAAAGAATGCATTGGGATCGTAATTTGCAGGTTCGGGTACTTCAAGTTGATTCAGATCTTCAGGTGCATTGTATGAGTTGGAGTCTGTCTGTTCATCTGCTGTTGGTGAATCTGTTGGAGGTGCATCAGTTTCTACAGTAGTTGTAGTAACGGGTGTATCAGGCACTGGAATAGTGGCAGTTTGAGCAGCGGAATCGGTGGATACATTTTGTGCACGAATCTCAAAAGAGTCATCAAACAGTGGAGTGAACAGCGTTTCCAATTCTTGACGGGTTAAAGGTAAAGGTGCATCTGAACGATCTGGGAAATTTAAACGGTTAAGTTCGGGTCCTAAGCTGTTGCGCTCAGAAGCCATATCAGTGAGCTCATCAAAATTAGCGTGTATAGTCTCTTGAATCTCTCTGGTCCGACGGTTGTATATCCGAAACCCCTTAGAATTTTCACAATAACCAATAAAGATTCCTACATCAGCCTTAGCTTTAAGCTTTCCAAAGTCATCACGATCGTTGTTCGGGTAACATAGTGCACCAAAGACATGAAGGTGTTGAACATTGGGCTTACGTTTGTGGACAAGTTCATATGGTGTGCGATTGTGTCGTTTGTTGATCATACATCGATTCTGGGTATAACATGCTGTTGAGACGGCCTCTGCCCAAAGATAGTCTGGTAGTTGTGCATTGATCAGCATTGTGCGGGCGGCTTCCACTAAAGTACGGTTTCGTCTTTCGACCACGCCATTTTGTTCGGGAGTCCGAGCAATAGATGTTTGATGAACAATACCTACCTTCTCAAAATAATCCCGAAGGGTTTGATTCTTGAATTCAGTTCCATTGTCTGTTCTGACGGTTCTGACGGTGTTTCTAAGCTGAACTTGAATTTTGGTGAGAAAAGTGACTATCATGGATGGAGCTTGGTCTTTAGTACGAAGAAAGTAGACCCAAGTCCATTTTGAGAAGTCGTCTACTATGACAAGAATGTAACGTTTCCCGTTGATCGTTTGTACTCTCATTGGTCCGCACAAATCCATATGTAATAGCTGAAGAACATGATCCGTACTGGGTTCTTGTTTTGAAGCAAAATGTGCACGTTTGCTCTTTCCTTGTTCACAAGCAGGACAAAGGTGATCTTTAGCGTATCTGAATCTGGGGAGTCCTTCAACCAATTTGTGTCGAGCCAGATCAGTCATGGTTTTGAAGTTGAGATGTGACATTCGTTTATGCCATAACCATGATTTTGTAGATTCGGCCTTAGAAAGTAAGCAGATGGGAGAGGAAGCAATCATATCAGACATTGAAATGGTATAAAGACTGTTGCTGCGAGTGCCGGACATTAGATCGTTCCCTTGTAGATCACGTACGAAACAAGTTTTCTCCCTGAATGCAACTTCTAAGTCACCGTCACAAAACTGACCGACTGAAAAGAGATTGTGACCAAGACCTTCAACATAGTATACACGGCTGATTTCAATATTCCCACTGACATAATCTCCATACCCCATAATAGCAGCGAAGTGATCATTCCCGAATCTGACAGTACCAATGAACTTTGATACAAAGTTTCTTAACAGTTTGAGATCGCCTGTCATATGTCGGGTACATCCGCTATCAACAATCCAGAGAATGATTTGCACCACCTGCATCACACGAAGGAGACGACGATGGCACAATGGTAAGGGTGGAACCCGATGAAGTAGTGGGTTCCGGTTGGTTAGAAACACATGATATAACAACTTTAGGAATCCAAGCAAAATTATGCATCTTAGTTAACCAACGCTGCCACTTCCAACTAGATTGCGCTTTTTTCTTAGTGAATTCGCGAAGTGAAGGCAAGTTCTTAGGATTGCTGGGCTTAACTACAGGGGTAGCAACTACATCCTCAGAAACTACAGGGGGCGTTAATCCTAGCTTAGATTTTGAAGCAGCAGTGGGGCTAGATTTTTTGCCTTTTGTAAGCTTCTTAAGACGTGTTAAAAGAGAAGTAGCAACACACTTAGAGTGATCACCAGATAGCATAGATTTACGACAAAAAACACAAGATGCATTAAACGATAAAGAAGTACGAGATACATCATTCGTTACAGACAGATTCGGATTACAAGTTGCCAAATCACAATCTAAATCTATAGTAACATGATTATTATTCAAATTCCTAGGGTGAGCTTCTACTTCTATAGCTTTTAAGTTCTCTCTCTTACGTCGCAAATTCCTATTCTTCTTTTTCTCTTTTTGGTGCTTGGATCTGCTAACGCTAGGAGGGCTAACTAGTCCTGGAGAGGTGGAAGAACTCATGTTAGAATTATGAATAGCTGTATCGTTACTAGTGTTATCTATCTTATGTTTTTCTGGTGCAATAATCTTAGTATTTGCAGACTTTTTCTTTTCAAGATTTCTAATTTTCTCCTTCAATTCAATAATGATGTGCGTTTTGTCCTGAATGGTGCTGTCAAGCTTTCGGTTTAAGTAGAAATATTCATCTCGACTCTTTTGCCAAAAATCTGTTACTTCTTGCAATTCAGCAATCTCTTTTTCATATTTAGAAATATGACTTTTAAGTTCCTAATTTTCATTTGAAAAAGATGTTGAAGTTTTAAGATTTTGCAATTCAAGTTCAAAAACAAGACTTTGGTTTTGACACCATTCTAGTTTTTTGTTGAGTTGAAAGATTTCATCTGAAAGTTTTTTATGCACATCATCATTTTGTTGTCGGAGACTCATGTTCTCATTTTTTAATGTCTCAACAGTTTTATTCAACAACCCAATATCATCACAGTGTTCAGAAACAAGCATATCAGTACCACATTCATAAAGAGAATTCATTACCACAGATATAATACCATAATCGAGGACATGTTCAAAGAGTCGATCATTTTCATTTTGCAAAAATTGATTTTGACGTTGATAAAATGAAATTGATTTTTCTGTTTCTTGAAAAATATCCATCATTGAAGACACTTCTTTTTGAAGATCCTGTTCCCAGAGTTCAGCACATAATCGTAGATGTTGAACGTGAGGTAAAAATTGTTTTTGAAACACCTCTCGCCGTTCACGCTCATGAGGAGCAATAAATGTGAAAACAGTGATTTCTGAATTACGATCAACAGCATCTTGTAAAAATTCAATATCTTCCATAAACGTTTGGAAATACCGAAGTATCTTGCACGTTTTAGGAAGAGGTTGAACATTTTCTGGTTTAGTTAAAAGACCATTGTTTTGAACTACTGGTGTGAGGGAAGCTTTATAAGAAGGAAGATCTTCTGGTAATATAAAATACGGTTGTTCAACATTCTCTTTTTGAGGTGTAAAAGTTTCATTGATAGAAGGCATTTTTGAGTAATCAAAAGGTTTGTTGAAATCAACATTTTCCATTTTAGATCGAGTCTCGTCCTCTATTTCCAATTCTTCCTCACGATCATAAACAACAGCACGAATAACAGTGTCATCAAAGAAATGGTTTGCACTATATATCTTCGGAATCTCGGTGAGTGCTTTATTTAGAAAACTGGGTGATTCACTACCAATGGCAAAACCATGGCCGGTGTTAGACCGTTTTACAGAAAGTTTATGAATGGTTGTAATTGAATTACCAGTTTTATATACAACATTCTGAAACTCTTTGAGTTGACTCGTCAATTCAACAATTTCATCTAAATATGATTTAACTCTATCCCTTGAAATCTGTTTATGTTCCTGAAAATCCGCTTGACAAGTTGACAACTCATTTTTGGTTTGCAAAATGACATCTTCGAGTTGAGCAACTTGTTGTTTATGTACAAAAGCTTGTTGTTCAAGTTGTAAAGCTAAATCATTTTTAGATTCCATTATGTTGCCAATTTGAAATTCGAGATCCTTTTCACGACGATAAGATTCTTTAAAAGCATTTTCAAAGCTCTTTTCGTTATCAATGAGTTTAACAGCGTTATTTAATTGTATATTCAAACACTCGAGATCCCTAGACAATGATGCATTCTTCTCTTTCAATCTCGCATTTAATTCTTGACATTTTATATTTTGAGATTGACTGGCCATGAGAAGTGTCCGAAGGTCTGAATCTGGATCAGTCATAGAAGCAAGGGGTTTAAGATGAGCATTGTTGTCGTTTACATGATTAGTGTGAGAATCATCAATTGAGACATCTGAGTTAATTTGATCATCATCAAATGTAACGACTGTGTCCAATTGATAATTTTCGTCTGTAGAGAACAATGCATCATTTTGAACCGATTGTTTCGATGTAGATGCAGATGCAGATGGGGTGACAATATCATGTATAAGGCATGAATTAAAGTCGTTTACCTGAGACAGAGTGTCAGAATCATATACTGGACCTGATTCAGTGATGTGGAGTTCCTGCATGTTGGCCATAAGCATAACAGCAGCATTAGCTTCGAGATCTTCCATGTCATCATCAGACTGAGCATTGGCCATGAAGCTGTTGTCATTCAGTTTATTTGTGCCTCTAGCTTCCTCCTGAAGAGCTAATAGAAGTTGCTGTTTGTGATACTTACTGCCCTGAGTTCTTGGAGAAGGACATGCAGTAGCCATATGACCGACTCCATTGCAGTTAAAGCACTTAATGATCTGATTCCCTGATGTATCATTCCCATTATCCCCAAAATCAACCTTCTTCTGAGATGAACCAGAGTTGTTCCTGAAGCTTCCTCCATTGTTGTTAAACCTCTGTCCAGAACTATAACCACCAGAATTGAATCTCCCACTGTTACGGTTTTGAACCTCAACACGGCCATCATGAATCACAGCTTGATTCCTTGTATTAGACAATGATCGGAGACGATTGTTGGACTTGTTAGAAAATTTGCTGAAAGCTCTAGCAATGAGTGCTACTCCCTGATTAAGGCTGTTGAAGTCCTCGTCATCATCATCATCATGTGATTGGTACAAGGGATCATTGTTGTGTGATAGGTCAAATTGTGTTGGTTGTTGTTGTGAAGAGAGATCATAAGATGAAGTCTTATTCTGAATAGGGTATTTGAAGTGATTCTGTTCAACTGAGTAATCGTGGTGTTGCATGGATGAATTCGGAACATGTGAGTGAGCAACCAATGCTAATGAGTTTGATGTTGGAGACGGTGAAAGGGTTCCTTTCTGAACACGGTCTTTGTTCACTTCTGACTGATGGTGTTTGAGATAATCATACAACAATCCATACGGTGCGTCATGAAGATTCTTTGCCTGACGAACAAATGTCACATATCGCTGCCAATCCGGTCCAAGACACCCAAGAAACTTAGTGTTAACGGCAATCTTTGGTAGTGTGATGTTGTGTCTGTCGAGATCATTTATGATATTGGTGAAGCGGTGATAGTATGACTCAAGTGATTCCATTGGCTCTATCATGAAGTGTGTGTATTCCATGTAAAGTTTAGATTACATATCCTCCTGATTCAACTGATTTCCTTCCATNCAGTTTCTCGATAACAAGTGTCCAAAGTTTCGAGATTATACAATAACGAAACTATCCAATATGTCGAAGTGTTTTCTTTCTTATACAAGAGAGAAAAGCATTGAGTAAGCAACAAAAACACTTAAGTAGTAAGAATGAATGTTCTCGATAAAATGGGGTTTATGTGTTCTCGATAACTAGCCAAAAGTACGTTTTTTCTTTTGTGAAAAAGCAATCCTAAAACGTGTTTTTAATCCAAGATTCTTGTACAACTAGCATTAAAATGATGAAATCTTACTGAAAGTTGCAAACTTGAACTTTTTAACAAAAATTTTAAAATTTTCGATAAATAGTACAAGTTTATACGAATCTTAAAAAAACCCAAAAATTTTTAAACTTTGTTGTTTGTTTTGGTTTTTAACACAAGTTTGTAAGCAAATATGTGATAAAAACACAAAAGAAGCAAGAAAGTTGCAAACTTTTTGATTCTTACGAGATAAAAACAAGTTTTTGGTTCGAATAACACAAAAAAATAAACTACACCTTCTTCTAGCGATTGATACCACTTGTTAGGTCACCATATTAGTAAACACAAGTATTCAAATGATAGAAATGAGATGAGAATTAGACTTGGTTGATTAAGATCAATATGAAAGATGAAAGAACAAGAGTTTCCTTAAGATATGAAAATAACCAACATTTGATACAAGAGATATGATGTCCTATATATAGGTGAAAGGTAGGGTGACATCCCTTCCTTCCCTATCTTCTAAACGTGTGGGCTTTTAGGCCCATTGGACATCTTATTGGACTTAACTTATAACCATACGATTAACTAAATAACGTAGCTAAATAAGATAATACTAGCAACCTATTACATTGACTGAAATGACCGAGACTTGACTGAATAGTTGAAAACTATGATCCTAACACTGTGAAAATAAACAAAACTAATTAGGCAACCCCGTTAAAGGCAAAATTTTTTAAAAAAAATTATAGAAAATAAATAAAAATAATAATAAATTAATAAAAAAAGCCCCAAATTAAAGCAAAACCCTAATTTCACCGCCTGAAACCCTAGCGTACTTGCACAATGCAGCACAACAACAATTATGACAATTTAATGAGTGCAAACCCTAAACCTAACATGAGAAAGGTATCTATAGCAAAAAAAAACACATAAAAAGAAGGCCAAAAAATCAGACCTAGCTCGAAGTTGTTCACAGGCTTTTTTGATTAGAAAAAACCAAAGCCAACTAACCTTAGATGATATAAACCAAGAAACAAAGAAGATATGTGGTTGCAAATAATAGAGCAACTGTGATTCTAACATATGGCTCAACGACAACCACAAAAGGATTAAAAAGTTGATTTCACTGTAGGTGTTCCTGTAGTTCCCCTCACAGGCAATTATAGTTGCCACAAAACCTATGTGTTCGGATCGGGGCAAGCTCAAACGCCAGCGGGTTAACCTGTCGGAGCTGCACATGCTGGGCCTCAAAGATAGAGTAGGCTTGTGAGTAAGCGTGAACAGTCCGGGTTGGGAAATGATAACCCGAGTTATTATATGGGGGTACATGGAGCGGGTCACCAAAAAAGTCTTACCCGAAAATCCTGCTGAATGTTATATATGGATAATAATGATTTCTCCGGAATATAATTTCTCGAGCCTATCAACAAATTGACCAAGTTTTTATTAGCTATGTAGATAAAATTACAATAGTTAGTGTACCAAATATTAATGCCAAGTTGCTACAACTAAATAACAAAATTAAAGAATGAGAGGATGGATGAATTAATGTATATCAAAACAAATGGTTTAGACTTCACTCGATTAAGAAAAAGCCACGAAGTCGAGGTGGCCATAGTACACATGTGGCAAAAAAATTCTACCACACACTTCTAATATCAATGGACAATGGGACACTCGTATTGTGTCTTAACTCGCTCATTTAGTTAACTTACGTTAGTAACATGTAACACTGTCAAGTTATTTCCATGTAGGTACAAATTGAATAGTAACAACATTGTCAAGATGTCTCTAAGTAGGTACAAAATAAATGCCAGAATTAAAGAATGAGAGGATGGATGAATAACAACCTTAAGTGGCCACGCCAGTCTTTTGAAAAGGGAGGGCTTTACCTGGTTTGAGTTTTTGTGGCGGTGGGTTCAAACCCCGTGAATTAGTCGGTTAAAAGGTCGGAAATCATTGTTACCAAAAAAAAATAATAAGTAAATAAATGGCTTAAATTTCATGCATTATCGATGTTTTGCACTTAGTTTGTGTCGTGGGATCAATGCATGCAGAGGTGGCCAAAACCCGTTTTTTGCAAAAACTGGTTCCGGTTCCAAACCGATTCCAGTTCATAGTCAAAGGTCAACGAACTAGTTCTGGTTAAAACCGGTTCAGCTTTTTTCGGATCCGGGGTCCAAAAAACCGGGACCGGTATAGCCGGTTTCGGTTCGGTTTCAAAACCGGTCAAACCGGTTCCCAAGAATCGGTCGCCCAAATGTTAACAGTAGGCATGAAAATGGGTCGATTCTGGGTTTTTTTTGCGTTCGCGTTTTCTACACAATAAACTTAATAAACTTCGACTTTTATTAAATAAACTCATAAATGTCACACATAAATTATTTGAATCACAAATTTAATACATTTTGACTATTTATTTGTAATTGATTTCATCTTCATCTTCATATTCAACTTCGGTGGTGGCCCTAGCGGCGCTTGCAGCTTCATCGAAAGCGACCTCTTCTTCGGAAAGATTGATTACATAACCCGCTTTCAGCTAGACCTCTTGTAATTGTTTTTCGTATTCCATCGGTTCTTCAAGTATTGAAACGTCTTGTATACGTTCATTCCCATCTAAATAATTCTTCAAGCAAATACACATCTCCAAAGATAAAGGTGTGAGTCTTGTTCTTCTTACTGATAATATCCTTCTACTAGTAGAAAAAGCGGATTCCGAAGCAACGGTGGAAGCTTGTACACTTAGTAAATCTCAGGCCATCGCGGCTAGAATGGGAAATTGAGGTTCCCTTTTTTCTTTCCACCAATTTAAAACAGCAAAATTCTTGTACTCTTCGGGTGTGATAGTGTTTAACCAATCGGTCCTGTATATCTCCCATATTCGTTGCTCGATAAATTCTCACTCCTAGCCCGTTTATTACTTTCTTGTTTTAAATTTGAAAATAAGTCCTAATCCGGATCCACGGTTGAAGACGAAGCCCAAATCGTTGACACCGAACTCGTTCCCACATTTGNTCTTCGGGTGTGATAGTGTTTAACCAATCGGTCCTGTATATCTCCCATATTCGTTGCTCGATAAATTCTCACTCCTAGCCCGTTTATTACTTTCTTGTTTTAAATTTGAAAATAAGTCCTAATCCGGATCCACGGTTGAAGACGAAGCCCAAATCGTTGACACCGAACTCGTTCCCACATTTGTTATACCATATTTGTCAAAATAAACATCAAATAAACGTTTGAAATTATATTTAAACATGTCTTGTGCTTTTGTTACATAAAAAGGGTCTATTTGTTGCAAATCAAAATCGTTAGCAATCTTATTAATCAGATATTCCACCATGCCAGTGTTCAAACATGGGCTCATTGCGGCGGCACAAGGAATTACCGGTGGAATATCTTCAAAATATTTTCTAAGTTTTTCTTTCATTGGTACAACTATAGTCGCCAAAAGTGGACCATCATATTCGTATGATCCTAATTTTCTACACATCATAAAAATTTGGTTGAGGACCAAATGATTTGTGGGATAATAAACACGCGATAACGTAGTTGTTGCGGTTTTAAAAACTTTGAGTAAATCGGTTATTTTTTAATAGTGTCCCAATTTTCAACCGAAAATGGTGATGCGTGTGGATTGCGTCTACGCAAAAGGTTTTACCTCTCAAGGGATCTTGAGAAGCTTGCAATCCCCACCAGGCAGTGTACCTGACCGATGTAGCATAGTGTAGTGGCAAGTACCGGGGAATTGATCGTTCTACTTGGGGAATATTGTTCGTTAGGATTGAAAACTACTCTAATTAGGTCTAGGGGTGAGGGATGATTCTTTTTGTATTTTTTATATTTTATGGAAGCAAGTAAAATCTCGGTTTTGGAAGGAGGGGCGGAATTAGTTGCTAATCAACTAACCCAAAAGCTACTAATTAAACTAATGTGCAAGAAAAGTAAATTAGGGTTCTACAAGGGAAGTGAAGCGTATCTACCAATAATGTATTTCTCCTTGCTAGCTATCCAATTCTACCTATTGAATGTTAACCTTGTTTTAACCGATGGGTTGCATTCCTTTATACCATTCGTGGGGGCGTGTACGTCCTTCCCCAACTCTATAAGATCCTATCTCTTCCTATGACGACACGTTAAGTATCCTATCATGGCCTCATTAATATTCTCTTATGCATTAAACACAACCAATAAAATCGTCCGATTCATGTTTCTCAAGACGTTAAAGCAAGTTACCAATAGGAAGTTAGCCAGTTTTCTTAAGCCTAACATTGATAAACAATAAATCAAAACAAGAAACAATAGGAAGCAAGAATTATAAACTAAATCAACTAGACCTATTGAAGTGTCACGCCTTAATTGATGAAGATAGACATAAGCATCAACAAGGAATCAATAAGATCTAATTAATTATACACAAGTTTCATACAATCATAAGTAGACACAAGGTGAATTATCCAAGCATAATTAATGAAGAGCAATCAACAATAATCATAATTGAAGACATAACATAAGATTGAATCGATAAACAAGCCATTACAAGATGTTTATGGAATGGTTAAGACCCTCTAAGTTGCTGGAAAAACACCTATCCTAACCCTAGAATCGGACTTAGGGTTTGGGGCTTACAAAAAGTGAAGTTATGAGGTTGTATTTATAGGCAATGTTTCTGTCGGCAAGGCTTGACGGTGTTAGCCCTAACAATTGACGGCGTCAGCCCGCCGTTTTCACCAAATCGATGAATCACCCAAATCCGAGTTCGTATGAAGATTTTATGGCCAAAACAGTAACAGCAACTCCGCGCGCGAGTTGTGATTGTCTTGATCATCTTATGTCGGTTTCACTAAGGTTTCTTCTTGTACAAGCCTTCTTCCTGACGTCGTCACTCTATATCATCTGACGTCGTCAGCTTGAATCCTGACGCCGTCACCTTCAAAAGTCTTCTGGGACGTCTCTTGTTGTCTTATAACGTGACGGCCTTTGTGTTTTAACACGTGACGCCGTCACGCGTAAATGCTCCAACAACTTTCTGGCCCGTCAAGTGTAAAATTATCCACCTTGTAATGCTTGACGCCATCAGGTACTATTTCTAGCATATTTTCAGACCTTGTCGTTTTCTTTACTTTTATGCTCCAAAAACGTCCAAAATGCTTCCTTTTTCAGATTTCTTCTCCAAAGTACCTAAAATGACAAAAGGAATGATTTAAGGCAATATTTGATCAAATAATTACGACTTAGGGCTTAAATGACCCCCTAAAAGCGTGACACTTTTCGTCTCATCAAATGGTAGCATATCCTGACGCCTAGAATTAGAGTATAGTTCATCTTGAAAATGTTGCGACGTTAATTTTTGGCGTAAACCACTGACAAACATGTTATAAGTTGAATTTCATCTTGTAGGAACGTCCCAATTTAGGGATAAAAAAAGGGAATTCGATTCATGAAACAATTTTATATAATCCATGTTAGGAATACGATTTTTGTATAAGAAAGATTCGGTCACCCCAAATATGATTAAGCATTGTCTAGCTCGTAGTAGTTACATTACTTAGTAATACGTAGTTTAGAATTAGATTAGTTCGCGGAAGAAGGACGGGTCTTTACCCACTGTATACCTGATCCGCAGCCCAAGTGGCACGCCCAAGTGGCAAAACCCATGTATATAAACCCATCTCCATCCTTGGAGAGGGTAAGCCTTCTCTCATAATTCTATTTTCTTTTTTTTGGTTTTCTCTCAAGGCTTCATCTCTTTCTCTCTCTAAGTTTCTCTCTCTACATTTCTTTCTTTCTTTCTTACTTGGAACGAACCAAAACCACAAGGTTAGTCGTGTTTATGAGCTTATCTAGTATCCTACAATCCACATATCTTTTGCTTCCCGATTGAAAAATATCTTGTAACATTTTCCTAAAAGCTTCTCTTAAATTATACATTTGCTCGGTCGCTAGTCCGCTTTCACTGGTACAAAAACTGCCTTTCGTCACACATGGTCGATTTTGAACTGTCACACTATAACATATTTACATGACTAAATGTAAGAGAATAAAATAAACAGCCACACTCGATCCGACTTGTGTGACCATTTTGGAATTCTATTGTCACACATTTGAATATTTATGTGACTAGAGGTAACTGAAAAAAAAATTTGGATTATTTAGTCACTTATAATTTTGGGACGTGTGACGGATACAAATAAGTTTGAAACATTAGTCACACTATATATATACATATGTGACAAATATATGTCACACAATTGAAGAGTGTGACCAAAATAGATATATGGTCACATGAAGTAATTGTGTATGTGGCTAAATTATATAGTCAAGTTTGTCACACATTATTTAAACGTGACTGCTATTCTTTGCTAAATATTTAGCCACATATGAATTTGAAATGTGTGACAACTGAAAAGTAAGTTTGAAGCGTTAGTCACGATATGCATTTAAAAGTGACAAATATATGTCACACACTTGAAGAGTGTGACCAAATGTCATATATGGTCACACGAAACCATAGAAACATGATTAAGTGTACCGAAAATTCGATACATATGGTCACGTAAGTTAATATGTGTGTCTAAAGTTTAGTGTGTGTTTGATTGCCAAGTCCTAATGCGTATAGTCACATTTAATTGAAGCACAATCATGTGACTATAGGCTTTACAATAGTCACACCATATCACAAATGCGTATCTAAATTATGTTTATTGGCACATTATAAGGGTATTATATGTGACCAATACATTCAAAATAGTCACATTGTGAAATATTTATATGACTATTATTTATAGCGAAATGTGAACTCAGTTATCATTAACCTTGATATTAGTCACATTGAGTATTTGTGTGACTAAATTCAAGATGTTATATATGGTCACATGAAGTATTTATTTAGGTGTCTGATAACATCAAATAATCCTGATATTTAAGTGTCAATTTCCCCCTATTATGCTCATTTATATTAATAATTATGTGGATGTATGCTATTATTTATTCATATTTTATATCCAGGTTACAAGTGGGCATAGGAGCTAAAGAGACGAGGAAATTGGAAAGTACGTGCTAAGATAGACAAATACAAGTATGCAGGAAGAAGCTACGACGTAACTCAATCTCTCAACTACGCCGTAGCTAGGATTTCTACTAAGAAGACCAAAGTCAACACGGATCAAGAGTTACGGCGTAACTAATTCCATGGTTACGCCGTAACAATTACAAGTCTTGAAGAATCCTCAGATCTGAAGACTACGCCGTAACACAATTATCGAATACGGCGTAACTAATTGGCTCCAAACATTAAGACAATATTTACCAAGGTGAATGGTCAAAAAGGTCAAACCTATTGAACCAACTAACCAAGGAGCGTAGTGTTTTCCTGGGTCGTAAAGTCCCAACGAGGTGCGTAAAGGTATAAAAACGGATCTGTGATCGGGTGATTTTGACTGGGAATGGGATAATAGTGATTAAAACTAAGGAAATATAAAGAAAATGACTCAAATGAACAATAACAACAAACACGTAAGACAAAGATATCTAAAACGTTTTAAACCTAAAAACGTACGTTTAAATCAACGAATAACGTAAACGTACAAAATAAAAAGTGAATTCTGTCCAATATAAATCCCACGGATGTGAAAATTAAATTTTTGGAATCCAAATGATAAAAGAAAATTATTAGAAAAAGAAAATACTTATTTAAACTATTTAATTATTTATTATTAATTAAAAACTAATTTTAACTATCTAAAATATATTAAAATACAATTAAATATGAATTAACCTAGATAAATGAAAAATTAATTTTGAAAATTCTAAAATAACCTAAAACTAATTTTAAAACTGAAAATATATATTTTTATTTATTTAATATTAATTAATTGCTATTTAATTACTTTTTAATCTAATTTAAATTATAATAAATACTAAATGAACAGTAATAAATATCAAACTTTTTCTATAAATACTATAATATGACAGGAACTTAAGAAAAATATAAAAATGGAAAGTGCTTTTTGAAAAAGCTGAAAATAAGCCAAATGGCTTAAATAGAAGCTATCACTATTTTTAAAATGATGATTTTTTATTTTTCTTTTACAAAACTATTTTACTACTGAAAATAAACAACTTTTGTGAAAACAAACTTTATGGAACTTGAGAATAAGCTCAGAATGAGCTTATGGGCTTAACAGATAAGCTTTTGGCTTGAAAATGAGAATTTTGAGCTCAACAAGCTTTTAAGCTGGAACCAAAGGAAACACAGGCTAGAAACAAGTGAGTTAAACTGGAAATAAGCTAAATCAACAAGAAAAAGCCCACTGATAAGCCAATAAGTTCAAATAAGCTATTCCAAATTGCCCTGAACCAAACAAGCCTTCAGGTATATATAAGCCAAGATTCAGCTTATCAAATAAGCTAAAAAGCCCTAATAAAACCTGGAACTAGCAAGATGGGTGTATGGGCTTTCCAAAAAGGCAAAACTCACCAGATATGCCCCACAAACAAGCTCTGTGTGAGCTTATGAAATGGCTCAAGTACACTGATTGATTAGTGTACTGAGTAAAAATGGGACAAGTAACAAGCTCAAAATTAGCTTATCTAATAAGCTTAAAACTCAAAGACTGGCCTAGAACTAGAAAGATGGGTCCCTGAGCTTTCCAAAAAGCCCAAGGTCACAACCTGAATCCCTCTAATAAGCTCACAATGAGCTTATCAACTAGACTCCTTCATACTGATTACTCAGTATATAAGGTGTGATGAGATAAAATTGTGATCCAAGATTAAGCAACTAGATAAGTAACACAGTGAAAAATAAGCACATGCACAACAACCTGGCCAGAAGGGCTTTCCAATTCAACAAGAATCATAAGCTAAGCTACACTATTAAGGAAGAAATGAGCTTGTGAAATTAGGCTCAAACCAACAAAGTCCCTGGCACAGGGCAACTTAATGAAAAACAGTCCAAAGTAGGTGACCAAATAAGCACTTAGAAAAAATCACGAAAATAATCAAAAATTAGTCCATGAAAGATTAGCAGCCTAAGTTTGATTATCCAGAAGCTCAGAGTCTAAAAGTGAAAATTAAGACCTAGACAAATTCCACCATTTTTTGGAAAAAAACGGATAAGCATGCAATTTGACTTTTTGATTTTTTCTCTTGTTTGACTTTTGTGAGTTTTGAATGATCCTAGCTTACTGAAATGGATGTGTTATGCTATAATATTAATGATTTAGGCTAAATGAACTGAGTATGCAACTAAATTAATGGAAATGCAACTAAATACTTCCAACAGTGAACAATGCAAAGGGATTAAAGTGAATTTTGACTTATTGACAAATGACCACTGGTTATTATGATAAAAATGTTCTAATATAACCTAAAGTGAAGTGACTGAGCCAAAAACAACCACTGAAACAACCTCTAACACAGAAAAACCAGCAAATCCAAACAACCCTTTGTATTCACTGATTTTTGATTTATGAAGCTAATGATATATTGAGACCATGAAATTGATTCCAGAGACCATATTATGATATAATAAGCATAAATGAGAAGAAAAACATCAATTCGATCAAACAATTACCTAAGATACAAGACAATGCAAATATGGCAGTTAAATTGATAAATATGAGCACAAATGAAACCAATGAACAACTACCCAATTTTAAGCTACAATCTAACTTAATTACACCTAATAAGCATAAAAACACCAATATAAGCAGGTAATAAGCTAATGAACAGTAAAAGCTAAAAATTTAAGAAATTGCTTACAAAGCCTTCCAAGCACAAATCAAAGAACCAGGACCCAAGAACACACCTATAGGCTTTCCACAAAGCCACTAACCCAGGGCCATCCAATATTAACCCTGCTCCATGCTTGAATCTTCTTCACAACTGATTTTTGATTTTTGAGTTATTTTCTTGAATTTTTTAGTATTTTTCATTTTCTAAGATAAACTGGATTTTAATGATTCTAATAGCTCTCAGAAGCTATATAAGGAGCTTATATGAGCCTAAGAATCATAACAATAACTAATAATAACCTTTAAGGTAACATGAGAGTTTGAGTAAAAAGTTACTTAAACTGAAAATGAATTGATAAACTGAAATGAAAGGTTGAAAAGAGTTTAATTCATATTGAAAATACTTAGTACATTGTTCTTGAACTAGGAATTACACTAAAAGATTACAAATTAAACTAAACAACATATACTAAGCTAAGTAATAACTATATATTTGCCTCTGCTTCATCTCCTTTCTTTTATAGGGAACCATTAGGGTTTATATGACCCTCTGAACATTCCCCACCTCACTTCTCAGTATGAATTAAACTCATCCTAGCCTTTGAAAGGCTTTTTGGCGCCAAAAATATATATAAGCCAAAACGGGTTGGTTTGTTGCAGGTGGAAGCATTTAATGCTTTGGGGTGAAATGGGAGACAAGAAAGGTGTATTGGAGGCTATGGAGGCCATGTGGGGTGGTGAAAACCACCTGGTATGGGAGCAGTGGTCATGGGGAAAGGGAGGGGTGAATAGTAGATGGTTTTGACTTTTTGACTGGAGGGAATATATATTATACAGGGTGGGTTTTGTTTAGTGTTGGGCCGTGGAAGGGCATTGGGCCAGGGGGAGTGTGGTTTTGGTTATTGGGTTAAGTAGAAAACAAAGGATCCGTTTGGTTTGTTAAATTATCACAAGGACCATTTGTGTTATTTTCCAAAAGTTAAGGGTGTGAGTTGTAACTTCCCCAAAGTTATCAAAAGGGTTTAAATTGCCAAGTTCCAAATACTAAGGACCATATTTGAAGATTTTCCGAAATTGAAATTCTCGGGGACCAAATATGTCAACTTTTGAAAGTTGAGGGACCAAATTGCAACTTCTTTAAACTTTTCACCAAAGGACCAATTGTGACAACTTATGACTTCCAAAGGACCTTTTTGACAATCTAAGCTCTAAAAATGATAATTTGCTTTCCCGGCTCTGGCTTTTGACACGTTTTCTATTCTCGTGCTTGTTTTTGTCTTTTTAGGCATATTTCATGCATGTTTCTGAAATATCCGTCCCTGCACAATCACAAACACAAAAACACAATATCTTTGGCATTTATGGTTAGTTTGTGTCCGTTTTGGTCTTAATTTGGCAAAGAAAAGATGTGTGAATAAGCACACATCAGTAACAACGAGTACGAGAGTAGTCCAAGCTCATGAACCAACTTACGGCGTAACACACCTTTTGGATTACGGCGTAATGAAGACTACAAGAGTTATCTCAGATCCGATAAATACTCTACGGCGTAACACATTTGTAGATTACGACGGAGAAGGAACCCTAATATCATCATTATGGCATAACAATTCATCAGTTACGCCGTAAACTATGGATCTGGATAAGATTTACTGGGTTACGGCATAACACATTTCTTAGTTACGCCGTAACACTCGACGGGCCTATAAATACAACCCTAGTTTCTGCATTTTCACAACAACTTTCTCATACACAAAGTCAGAGATCGTTAGGAGCTTTTAGGAGGCTCTTCTACAGCAGCATACGAAGACTTTCCAAGGGAAAAATCACACTTTAATCACCCTAAGTTTTAGCATTTCATTATTTCATTTACATTTCGAATACATGGATCTTGTAAACATTGTTTCGAGTGTTGAATTTAACATGATTGGCTAAGCACCTTTGGTGCTAGCCTAGTTATGATGCCTATATTGTTTTAATCATTTTTCTGTGCTTTTCTTATATGCTTTTACGTGTGTGCATGCTTAGTTTATCCTGAGAACCTTTTATTTCAGTAGTTTTGATATGCGGTTGTATCCATTACGCTAGCTTTAATTGAATTAAGACCCCAATTGAGTTAGTAGGCTAGAAGAATTGACCATAGGACACTAGCCTGATGGATTGCGAGGAAATGGGAGGGATGACAACTGACCATATTGCCTCGTGTGCAAATTGACCATAGGATCACCTTCCATATTTGACGAACTTAGAAATGGCCTATGATCGTGACAACGGGCCATTAGAGATAAGTCTAGCATGTAGTGGCACTTAATGACTAAAACCCGTATACCATACGTCGGCTTACTTGCATAGGGTAGTGCCTATGGTTCCTGACAGGATTCGGGGGAGATAGGCTACGAAACTTGACCATATGCACCTAGTGATATATGTCCGCCCCACCTAAAGCATAAGATTAGTTTAATAGGAAACATGACATAAAATGATATAGGAGAAGTAACTAGGCTAGTACACTTTTCTCCCACTGCTCACAACCTTTACTTTATTTGCTTTTTGTTTTCTTGTTTTATTTCATTTCCAACAAACAATCAATCATTTCCTTTATATACTTTAAATTAGTGACATTAGAGTTAGACATAGTCCGCACCACGTAGCTCTTGGGACGACTTCGGAGTTACCATTACTATCCTACACACGACCGGATTCTCTGTCCGTTAGTGCAAATAGGTAGACCTTAGGTAAAACGAGTAATTATAAATATTAAAACATGGTCGGTAAAACTTACATCAAGTTTTTGGCGCCGCTGCCGGGGAGCTATAATAGGATTTATTTTTAAGTCTGCTTTTATTTATTTTTATTTGTAAGTTTTTCTTTTTTTTAAAAAAAATATGTCAGGATACAAGACAAGGAGCTCAAAACCATTTTTGGTTACGCCATTTGACAATCCGGAAAGACAGTTTCGAGCAAAGAGGAACAACTCCCCTATGCCAATTCATAATATGTTCTCATTTTACGAATCCGAGTCTTCCGAATCGGAATCTGAGACAAACAACGAGCATGACATTGAGGGGATCACGATAAACCAATACTTGGGCAAAACTAACAAAAGCTGCCGAAGGACGTTTGACACAGCACCTGATCATGATGGGTATTCTATTCCGAGCACGCTCATTCAAGAATTACATAATAGACAATTCGTAGGAGAACTTGATCAGGATGTGCATGAACACGTGGAAGAAGTGTTATATCTTTGTAGCCTTTTCAACATACCAAACGTATCTAGGTATTGATTGATACTGAAGGTGTTCCCTATCTCTCTAACGGGAGCAGCAGGGAGTTGGTTTAATAAGTTACCATCTGAGTCAAAGCAATCTTGGGATAATATTCGAAGAGCCTTTATGAAACAATTTTTTCCACCATCACGAATGACTGAATTACTTCTAGCATCCACAGATTCGTACAAGTAAAGGAAGAAGCACTATACCAAGCCTGGGAAAGGTACAATGAACTCCTTTACCGATGTCCGACTCATGACCTAAACAAACACCAGATGCTTATTATATTCTACAGAGAGCTCGATGACTATAATCGCTAATTGCTCGATAATCAACTCCACATTCCTAGAATGACTCAGGATCTTGCTTTGGAGTCAATACAAAGAACGGCGAATCATTGTTACAAGTAGCATGCTAAAACCGGATTTGGACCTAAGGACAACTTTGGACATAAAGTAATGAAAACTTTTGTCAAAAGTAAGGAGGAATATGGAGAACTATTCATGAGAAGAAGGGATGGAAGAAATAAAATGGAAAGGGAACAAAAAAGGGAAGAAGTTAAAAGCATGATGAGCACCACAAAGGTTGGAATCGAATAATTAGTCTCGAAATACATTGAAGAAACCACAAAAAGACAAGCTCGTGAGGAAGTGATGATGAAGAAATTTGTTGAAAGCACAATGGCATCCCTTAAGTCTCACAATGAAAGAATCACTAAATTGGAAAAAATAGTTGAAGAATGCGATTTAGCTATTAAGAATGGTTTAAAAAATCCTATAGTGACTGAAGAAATGGTCAACACCGTTACTACAGGCACCACAAGGGAAACGATTGTTGAGCAAAAAACGTTCTCCGAAAAAGTTAAATCAAGAATATATAAAGAAAAGCTTCTCCTTGATGATGTTGGAACCCTTCCCGTTAACCTACCTCTAATTGAATCCATTAAGGATGATTCTAACAAAGTGCAATTTGTGCAGGATCTTATTAACTAGAAGGAAAGCTTGGAAGAGATGGAATCTGTGAAACTTAATGCAAGATGTTCAGCGGTTCTAAGAAACGAGCTTCCACCAAAAGAAAAAGACCCAGAAGCTTTACTCTCCCTTGTCTTATTGGCGAACTTAAGATTAGCAATGCTTTAGCTGATTTAGGAGCTAGTATAAGCATTATGCCTTATTCCANCTAACAAAGTGCAATTTGTGCAGGATCTTATTAACTAGAAGGAAAGCTTGGAAGAGATGGAATCTGTGAAACTTAATGCAAGATGTTCAGCGGTTCTAAGAAACGAGCTTCCACCAAAAGAAAAAGACCCAGAAGCTTTACTCTCCCTTGTCTTATTGGCGAACTTAAGATTAGCAATGCTTTAGCTGATTTAGGAGCTAGTATAAGCATTATGCCTTATTCCATGTTCTTACGTTTAGGAGTAGGGAGCCTTAAACCTATCAAGATGGACATAGAAATGGCCGGTAAGTCCATGCAATCCCCTAAGGGAATCGTGGAAAACATTTTAGTAAAAAATGATAGGTTTGTTTTTCCAGTCGATTTTGTTATCCTTGAAATTACGAAAGATGATAAAATCCCTATTATTTTAGGAAGACCTATGCTTGCCACTGCCCATGCTAAAGTGGATGTTTTTGCTAGAAAGATGACTATTGAAGTAAACAGGGAAGTTCTAACTTTTATGGCTAATGACATTGTGACTTTTCCCAAAAAGGTTTGTATGATGGAACATGTTCACGAAGAAGGGGATTATGGAGACCAATTGGATGCATTTTTGGCCGATAAACTCCTAGCGTTTCTCAAGAACACAACGACATATCATCTGGAGATGACTTTGATGTTTTTATTGATTATGAGGAAAACAATGATGCTTTGGGAGTTGGTTTGGAAGATTTCCAAAATGAGGTCGATATAGTCCCATTAGTAGATAAGCAACCCAAAGTTCCTTTGGATAGTGGACGACCATTGTTCTTCGGAATTGGAGCAAGAATAAACCACAGGAACCCTTATAACCTTCAGCTTTCTTGTAAAATTGGGTACATGGATTTTCATCCCTTTTTAGATACAAGTTCACCCGTTAATATAATTTCCAAAGAATGCTACAATTAAGTCATGATCAAGGAATTGGAATATAAGGGGAATAATTTTCTAGGGATCACCACAAACATCCATGTCTTCATAGGCATATACACTTTCCTTGTGGATTTTGTTGTGTTAGATGATGTAAGCGAATTCATTGAAGATGGATTGACGGGCATAATTTTGGGGAATCCTTTTAAGGCTATATCGGGTTTAGGAGAAGATGCCAAAGAAGGAATCGTGTGGCTGCAATACGGGAATGATAGAACAATCTTTAAAATGCCAATGGTTGTTAAAAATTTTAAACATATGAATGTTAAGCAATTGAGTCGTATGCGGCCACTACTAGAATTAAGCGATGAGGAAAAGGATAATGGGTATAACTATCTATACCAAAAGATAAAGAAGTTCTACAATGGTTGCCTCATGCTCGGAGAAGAATACAAGAAAAACGAAGGACTTATTGAGTGGATACAACGTGAAGGTTGCCATGTCCACGAGATGACCAACAGCCACTGGTAAATCGTGGGAATGAGTCTAACTTAAAGACTCGTTAATAAACAAAAGTGCTCTTACGGGAGACAACCTGTCTTATATTTTTGCAGGAATTGGAGCATGGAGGAGCGAGAGAATCTGTTTACTGCAGAAACTGATGCTCTCGGATCAGCAATTACGGCGTAACCAAGTCTTATGACTACACCGTAACCTTCCTACCGTAGCTGATCTCTCCACGTTTTCTCTAACTATGACGTAACTCATTTCCATAGCTACGCCGTAACACTTCTCTGAGGTGTATCCTTTAAAATATTTTCAAACATACCAAACTTGTATTAGTAATTAAATGAACTTTATGGGTATGTTCCCTGTAAGCCCTAGCGAGACTTAACTCGTCCACTTGGGACACCAAGTGGTTTAAAAGGCTTGTTGCATACACTAAATGCAACCGTGATTCCTACGAAACTGAGTTAGGATATTTCTTTGTTTTTATTTTTTTATTTTTATAGATTTATGCTTGTGGTAGTGTTGTGATTTCAGGGAAATGGAGTTTGCTCATGAAGACTAGTTGAAGGCACGAAGATTTCTCGTGATCCTTCTTTCATTTTGGAGCAAATTTTAGGGAAGTTCTCGCTCTAATTCTACCTTCTCTTCACATTTACTTCATTTTTAGTACAAAAGGGACTTTGTACATTTCAATTGGGGGGACGGGAGTAGAATTATCTTGAACTTTATTAGCCCTTATTTTACTAGTTTATTTTGAATTTTTTTTTCCATTTTTAAACTTTTGACATGTTTTTCTTAACCAAACTAGAATAGACCTTAGCTGAGCGCATTTAACCCTTGAATTTATATGGTGAGGATTAGCCTGTTCAGTTTCACCCTGTTTACCCAAATCCACCTAAATATTGAGTGTGCCGGTAGTTTTGTAAACTTTAGAACTTGGCTTTTACATCATTTCAAACCCATAGACGAGTAATGTGCTAGACACGTTTGGAATGGACAATTTTAGAAGGCAATGTTTTAGGATTATCACCCAAATAGCCTTATATGTATGTTTTTATCGATTAGTCACCTCGGCTTCTCGACCCCCGTGTAAACCCTTTTGTTGCACACATCTTTAGTGCAAGATACCCCTAGTACACTGATTGTACAATAAATTGCACGACCAGGCCTTCGATGGTGATCAAAGGGTATAAGGGGTGTTGTGATTATGCCAAGCTTGAATATAACCTAAAATAAGAAATACCAAAACACTACGTTAAGTGATTGCGCAGGTGTTGGACCCAGCGAACCACTTCCGGCGTGTGAATAAGTACTTGGTATGAGAATTTAGGTGAAAAGTGTAATAAAGTAAAGTAGGATAGATTGCATACCAGATTCTCAATCCGTCCAAGGCTATTTATAGGGATGAAATAACCTTGGAGAGTGTTTGCACAATTTTCGGAGATCATGGGGGCGTCCCATGACGTGTGGTGACCACTAGGGCTTAGTATCCCACTCCTCCTAGTTTAGCGGGGAGCTAAAGAGAAAGAGAGGACGTGGGTAAGACTTGGTGTTAGCGATATTCTGTCTTGGCACATGCTCCGTCCTAAAGACATATCGTAGGATACCCCGAAGGGCTTAGTCCTTCGATTGGCGAATTCCCATTTGGTAACTAGATCATAGGTTACTAGTTTTACGCCATAGAAAGTTTTAGGAGGCTGGCGAGGGCCTTCGATTATGTAGGTTGCGATCAGACTTGAAGGGGAGTCCTTCGACCTGATCGGAGGGTACATCATCAAGCCCCCCAGTCGAAAGTGATGTATGCGTGCAAGAATACATTGCTTACAACTCTATCACAATTCAATGACTTCTCCAAATCCTCGAAAATTGGATAAGAGAAATTTTTGAATTCAAAAACACATTAAATGCGCATGCCTATGACTTATCCGTTGAACAAAAGATTGTAACGGCATGATTATCGGTAATCTCAACTATCCTTCAAAATTTAAAGCCTCTACTAGATACGATTACGTATAGTATAAATACCCATGTACTCTTAAACCCCAAGCTACACACATCCTTTTCCACTGCAATTTTCACAAAGTTGTGACGTGTTTATCTGCAACAATCAAAAGGTAACCTCTTCCCTTATCTTGTAGTTAGAACTTTAGGTATCACAGAGTAGCTATGAGTATGGATGCTAAACGTATCATAAGACAGCAAAAATGTACTCTTTCGAGAGAAGCTCTAGCCCTTTTTCTAGATGATTGATGCATGAGATTGCACCCTCGCCAAAAGGTTTTACTTCTCAAGGGATCTTGAGAAGCTTGCAATCCCCACCAGGCAGTGTACCTGACCGATGTAGTATAGTGTAGTGGCAAGTACCGGGGGATTGATCGTTCTCTAGGGGAATAGTGTCGTTAGGATTGAAAAACTACTCTAATAGGTCTAAGGGTGAGGGAAGATTCGTTTTATGTTTTTTAAATTTTTATGAAAGCAAGTAAATATCTCGGGTTTGAAGGAGTGGGCGGAATTAGTTGCTAGTCAACTAACCCAAATAACTACAATTGCAAATAAAATAAAATAAACTGAAAGTAAATGTTGTGAAAACTATATGGAGAGAAATGTGTTTACTTAAGACGTTCAAGCAAGTTACCGTATAGGAGGTTAGCCAGTTTTCTTAAGCCTAACATCGATAAACATTCATCCAATACAATCAATAACACACCATTCAATCAATAATCAATAGTTAAGTTTCATTAGATCTAAGCAAACACAAAGAAAACCTAGCCTAGCATGTTAAACAAAAGAGAAGAACAAGATAGAATCAAACAACACATAGACATATTGATTGATTAATTGATAACTTATCTTCAATGTAACATGGAAGATCTCAAGGTAAAAAACCTTGAAAAAGCTGCTAAAATTCGTATTAGGCTTTCTCTCTCAAAAGTTCCACACCAATGACTAAAAATTGTGAGAATATATATAGAAAAACAGATCTGACGGCGTCACGTTGTAGCTGTGACGCCGTCACCTCGCCGTGCTTAGGGTTTCTTGATGGCCTTCTTGACGCCGTCCCCCTTTAATCTCCCAAAATCCGTTCTGGCTTATCAAGGCTTGACGGCATCACATACAAGCTTGACGCCGTCATGGGTACTATTCCAGCAGACTTTAGCACTTTGTCAAATTCTTCACTTTTATGCTCCAAAAATGTCCAAAATGCTGCATTTTCCAGAATTTCTCTCCAAAGTACCTAAAATGACAAAAGGAACGATTTAGGGCAATAATTGATCAAATAAATACGATTTAGGGCTTAAATGACCCCCGAAAAGCGGTACACTTTTCGCCTTATCAATGATTACCCGATACCCAAACAACACAAAGTTATGCTCCCAAAAAATAATCAAAGCATCTATGATGCCCCAAAAGGGTATGTGGGTTTGTATACTCATGCCTTTACCCGGTCAAATCTGAGAATACCCCTGCATCCATTATTTCTAGAGCTGCTAAAATATTATGAGGTGCATATTTCAAGGTTTAATCCCTTCGGTCTAGCCAAACTTACAACCTACATAGTAATGTGTAAGGCATATGGTTACGAGCCTACACTAAATGTACTTCGAGGCTTCCTTAACCTATGTCCCGGAGGAGATTGGCTAACACTGTCGAAGAGCGGTGAAACAGATGTGCCCGTGTTGATCACCAAACCATTTACAAACATAACCAATTGGAAAGGAAAATTCTTTTATGTGCAAGATACAATCATACCTCCAGAATATCCAGCACTTTTGAATGAAGCATTCCGTTTCAATAGCAAGAAATTCAATGATCAGCTTCCCTTCAATGTTCGAAGCAATCCACTCTACCAACGTCTCGCTAGATACCCGGTGGACGTGCAAACCTTTCCAGAGCCCATCCTCTTTATGGCTGGTCTTGTGGACCGTTGGGAAGGATCTCCCTTATTGCCAGAAATCCAATGTGATGGCCAAAATATGTATATGTAACTTAACATAGATGAATAACATATCTGATGATATTTATGTATCTGTTTATTTTGTAGTAATGGCCTTCCAAAACTTCGTCGTGTCTGGTGGCGCAAAGGAAGCTAGCTTCATTCCCAGGGATCCTAGAGACTTTAGCTATAGGGTAGGTTCTCCTTCAGTCTCAGTCAAGAATAATGACGTCGATGCCATGGTATTGGAGCCAACGACATCAGTTGAAGGGGTGGCTCCCCTCAATGCTGAGGAGACTCCTTTGGCAATAGAAGACATTCCTGATGTGGAAATCCTTTCCTCCGATGATGGCCCCTTGACCTATGCTGGAACCTCTGGTATAGCTGATAGGGTTCGTGAAAGGAAAGGGACTGGAATGAAGGCTTCGAAGCCTCCAATCAAGAGGAAGCTTGACATACCAACTCCCCTATCCAGAGTCACAAAACAGAAGGAATCCCAGGATAAAACTGCTGCTACGGCACCCTCCGAGGGTTCAGATGATGAGGACATTCATGGTAACAACTCATTACGACTTAAATATTGCCACAAAGTTAATTTAAAACTTCAAACAACTCACAATTCGAATATGTGCATGGTTATCTAACACAAAGGAACTTCCCAATTCCCAAGCTTGCCACTTACTGGTTGAAGGTGTTACTCCGGCCCGCTGGAAGGGAGTCCTTGACAACATGTCCATAGAGAAGCTATGTGACCTTCATGACAAAAGTTACACAAGGCAAGCTGTCCTGGATAACCATCTCAATACCCGAACAAGAGAGCTAGTTCGGACTATCAAAAATGCTAAAGAGGAATTGAGTGTGGTTCGGGCTCGAGAGGAACATAGGGAGCTGTTGATCACCGAGCTGAAGGCAAAGTGTGACAAAGCTACAAAGGATATTGAGAAGAATCCAACTGTGCAAGATCTACGAGCTAATGCCATGAAGCTTGCTAGTCAACTAAAGGAAACCCAGGCTGAGTGTGGTAGGCTCAAGATGGAGTAGGCCAAAGCGATTGGGCTAAAGGAGATAGTGTTTGTTCTTGAGTCGAAGTGTTCAGGTCTGAAATCTGAAAAGAATAGACTCATAGAGCAAAAAGCTAAATTGCAATAGGAGGCAGCTGCTTTAAGTCTTCAATGTGAAGGTCTCTAGAAAGATAGGGCAGAGGTTGTGGATAAAGTTGTTCCTTACATCGCTATGGAATTGTATCATAGTGATGAAGTTGGGCAAGTAGTGGCCAACTTGGTGAATGCTGCCATGTTCCATGGTAAATGTACTACCCTGGAAGAAATTGCTGAAACTGGAGAGCCTGTGATCTTGTCGAAGGTTCCTTACTATCGCCCTTCGCATGAAAGGGAATACGATGATGTCAGCAATGCGTTTGCATCAGCAGAGTTTCCCTTTCTTTCAGAGGCAAGCAAAGATCCCATGGCCTCCGTTGAAAAACTACTGTCGAAGAAGCCCTGTAGGATTCAGCCTTCCTCTCCAAGTAGGAGGACCTCTCTTGTGAAGCCTCCCTCTCATCAAGAAGATCCCAACTCTTCAAAAAATTCATAAATGCTGCCTTGTTGGCAATGATTTTATCCCGAGGGTGGTTTGTACCCTCCGAACATGTTTTCTTCTTGCTACTTTGATTTTTAGGATGCTTTCCTTTTTGTTATCTACTTACCTTAGGATTTTTTATCCTTTTAATATATGGTTTTCTTCTCTCAACGTTATTCAACAACGTTAATATACAACCTAAGGTTACCGTATATGAATATCCTTATTGTGTGTACTTTGAACCAAGATTTTTAGCAATCGTATAATTTAACTGCTGTCAGAGGGTTGCGACCCACTCCATCTTTATCCTTATAGTCAAGGGGCTTCGAATACCCCTAGACGTTTTAGGAAAGTTAATGTGAATTATAATGGATGTTGTGTGCAAGACATAAATATCTTAAGTCATCCTTCGAACATTGAAACTTGTGGTACTTGGCCAAATAAATCTTTGTTGTATAAAACGAAACAAGAGATTCGAGGGAAATGCTTTATATCATTAATTGGGTAGGGAGGATTACATCATTTTATGAAATGAATACTAAGATGCCTACCATTAATGCTTCTTTCCCAGAATGAGAAGAGTGCCATACAGAAATTTGAAACAAACAAATTCTCTAAAAGGTTGTAAGTCTTATATGTAAAACTTACGAAGGTTGGTCGACTTCGTCTCCGAAGATTGTCGCCAGTTTATAGGCTCCGTTACCATAGGCTTCTGCTACTACGTAAGGTCCTTCCCATGTCGGTCCCAACTTTCCTTGGTATTCGGCTTTGCTTGCGCTATTAAGTCGAAGGACATACTCGCCTGGTTTGAAGCTTGAAGGTCGAACCCTGTTGTTGTAGTATCTTTCCAACTTCTGCTTGTACGTAGCTTCTCTGATGGAAGTTATTTCTCTCCGTTCTTCGAGTAAATCTAGGTTCTCTCGAAGATTTCCCTCATTTCCTGAGGCATCAAAGTTCATAATGCGCTCCGTTTCCACACTTATCTCTGAGGGAATGACAGCTTCTGTGCCATAAGTGAGACTAAAAGGTGTTTCCCCGTGGCTCGACTTGGGATGCGTCCTATGAGCCCAAAGAACTTGGGGTAGCTCATCTACCCACCCATGGTGACTTCGCCCCAGCCTTCTTTTGATCCCATTGATAATGTCTCTGTTGGTTACTTCTACTTGGCTATTACCTTGAGGGTGATACACGGATGTGAATGATTGCTTGATTTTTAAACCATTGCCAAAACTGGGAAATACTCCTTCGGCAAATTGCTTCCCGTTATCAGAGATGATGATGTGGGGGACTCCGAAGCGGCAAATAATGTGTTCCCATACAAATTTCTCCATGTGTCTGCCTGTCACGGATGCCAAAGGCTTGGCTTCGACCCATTTGGTGAAATAGTCAATGGCTACGACTAAAAATTTCACTCCTCCTTGTGCTACTGGCAGGGGCCCTACTATGTCGATTCCCTATTGGGAAAAAGGCCACGCAGATGTGACAGAAGTCATGTCTTGTTTAGGTGATCTTGGGACCTTTGAGTGGATCTGGCACGCCTCGCAGTTATGTATTATTTCCATTGCATCCCTATGCATTGATGGCCAGTAGTACCCTATCTTCATTATCTTAGAGACGACAAAGCGGGGTCCTGCGTGTAGGCTGCAAGATCCTTCATGAACTTCATAAATTATGTTCGCAGCTTGTTTGGGCCCGACACAATGAAGCCAAGGAGATAAAAAAGATCTTCTGTAGAGGTGGTCTCCTATTAGCCTGTATTGAGGAGCCTTGATTCTGACTTTCCTTGCTAGCTTCGGATCCTCCGGTAGAATACCGCTTATCAAGTACTCCCTTATGGGAGTCATCCAATTAGATCCTTCCTCTGGAATCACGTCCGATACTTCCTTCTTCTTGATAGATCTGTCAGCTAAAACCTCAACCAAGACCTCTTTTGTTAAGTGAGCAAAGGCCATTGAGGCTAGCTTGCTTAACGCGTCTGCCTTCTTATTTTGGTTTCTTCGAACGTGCTCAATGGTGTAGGATTCAAATCCCTTTGGGATTTCCTTTGCTTTATCTAGGTATTGTTTGATGGTGGGTTGTCTTGCCTCGTAGGAGCCTTTAATTTGATTAGCGACCAGCTGTGAGTCAACGAAGATCGAAAGGTTGCGTACTTCCATATCCTTAGCTAGACGTAGACCTGCTAGCAAAGCTTCATATTCTGCCTCGTTGTTGGTCGCTTCAAATTCGAATCGTAGTGCGTAAGTGTACTCTTTCCCTTCCGGATTGACTAACATCAACCCTGCTCCTGAACCATCAGAGCTTGAGGCTCCATCTGTGTATAACTTCCAGTTATCCTCTTTCTTCGACGGTTCCTTCTTGGGAGGTTCTATATCTTTACTTGGTTCGGAGGGAGTTTCAGCGAGAAAGTCTGCGAGTATTTGGCCCTTTATGGAGTTTCGCCCTTTGTATTCTATTTCATGCTCTCCCAATTCGATGGCCCATTTAGCTATCCTTCCCGACTTCTCAGGCTTCGATAGTATTTGTTTGATGGGCTTGTCGGTCAATACTGTGATCGGGTGAGCTTGGAAGTACCTTCGGAGGCGTCTTGCGGCGTGAACCAAAGCAAGAATTAGCTTTTCTAATTCTGGGTAATTTAATTCAGCTCCTTGCAAAACTCGGCTGACGAAGTAGATTGGAACTTGCCTCTTTTCCCTCTCTGCCAGGAGTACTGCGCTAATACTTTCATATGACACCGCGATATACATGTATAATACTTCTCCTTTGATTGGGACAGTGAGGGTTGGTAGGATTTCCAATAACTCTTTCAACTTTTGAAAAGCGGCTTCAGCTTCAACGCTCCATTGAAAAGTCTTCTTATCCATACATCCTTTAAGGGTCTTAAAGTATGGTAGTGATCGATCTGCCCCCTTCGACAAGAACCTGCTCAGCGCGGCTAGCTTTCCATAAGGCTTTGTACCTCCTTAAGCATTTTTGGAGCTTGCAGATCGGTGATGGCCTTTACCTTTGAAGGGTTTGCTTTGATTCCTTGCTTTGTGATCAAATGTCCAAGGAATTGTCCCTCTTCGACACCAAACGAGCACTTCTTCGGGTTCAGCTTCATATTGATGGCACTCAGCTGATCGAAGGTTTCCTGGATGTCGGAGAGTAGGTCTTCTTCTGTCCTGCTCTTTATGACCATGTCATCAACGTATGCTTCTAGATTCCTTCCTATCTGCTTATTGAAAGCCTTATCTAACAAACGCTGGTAGGTTGCCTCTGCGTTTTTTAAACCGAAGGGCATCTTCTTATAGTAATAAACTCCTTTTCCTGTGTAGAAAGCCGTTTTTTCCTCGTCCTCTACTGCCATTTGTATCTGATGGTATCCCTTGTAAGCTTCTAAGAAGCATTTTAAATGAAACCCTGATAAGGATTCTACCTTCCAGTCTATTTCTGGGAGGGGGTAGCAATCCTTTGGACACGCTTTGTTGATGTCAGTAAAGTCAACACACATACGCCATCCTCCGTCGCTTTTCTTTACCATAACTGGGTTTGCCACCCACGTCTAGTATTTTACCTCTCTGAGTATACCTGCCTGCACTAGTTCGTCTACTTCCTTGCAAGCTGCAGCGTTTCTTTCAGGTGCAAGACTCTGACGCTTTTGTTTAATAGGCTCAATGTGTTTGAACTCGTTAAGTTTATGTTCTGTTCCGAAGGGCTTACCATCAATCATTAGGCTTCTCGGAACTCCTGTCATATCGGAGTATGTCCATGCGAAGATATCCTTATTGTCCCTTAGGAGATTTTCTAGGCTTGCTTTAAAGGTGACAGGGAGTTGTTTTCCGATTACTACTGTTTGTTCTGGATGAAGCTCATTCACCACAATACGCTCTTCGGCATCCCCACAGCTTAGAATAGCCTTTGGAGGCTCTTGAGGACTTTCCTTGATCTTTTTTCCCGCCTCTGGTGTTCCTCTCTTGTGATAACTGGACAGTACGGTCCCTATCCCGTTGGCTGTTTGGAACTTAACTGCTGCATGTATGGTGGATACCACAATGCCCATCTTCTGCATGGCGGTTCTTCCTATTAACATATTATAAGGAGAATCTGACCTTACGATCGCAAATGTGAGTGTCTCCATCCTTACGAGTTGGCCTTCGCCAATGGTTATGTCCAGGGGAGCTTCTCCCAGAGGCCACGAGTGTTCCCCCGAGAAGCCTACTAAAGGTATCTTCGAGTCTACCCTCTGCGATCTGATAGAAGGCTTGAGTTTCAGAAAACAGTGTTCATATATGATATCGCAAGAACTTCCGCAGTCCATATAGGCCCTGTTTACTTCTCGGTTGAAAATGAGGACCTTTATGACTATGGGGTCATCTGAGGGAGGTTGGCCTGCTAAGGGTGGAAATGTTACTTCCCCTACTTTGGGTGCTCCCTCCTCTATTTCTTTTCTTTTCTGACTAGGACCTCCCCTGCGAACCATAAAGATCGGAGCTTCGTGGGCATCATTCTTCTCCAATGTAGTGTCAGCGGCCTTTTCTTTTCCCTTTTTTATACCTTTTACTAAATGTATCAACTGTCCCGACTTGACAGCTTCCTCTATCTGCTTCTTCAATTCTCTGCAGCTATTCGTTTCATGACCAAAATCTTCATGGAAGTGGCAATAATTGGTCATGTCTCGGCTCCTTCCTTTGCTAGTCATACGAGGAGGGAGTTCGAAAGCCTTTGTCGCCCTCTCTGAAGCGAAGATTTCTTTCGGGGACTTCGTTAAGCTTTCCAGCAGACCGTAATTAGGGCCTTTGTTATAAGGAGAGAATCTGTGCTGGTTCTTGTTTTTACCCTTTGGTCCTTCCCAAGAGGATTGCCTTGAGAACTTTCCGNCTTCTGCATGGCGGTTCTTCCTATTAACATATTATAAGGAGAATCTGACCTTACGATCGCAAATGTGAGTGTCTCCATCCTTACGAGTTGGCCTTCGCCAATGGTTATGTCCAGGGGAGCTTCTCCCAGAGGCCACGAGTGTTCCCCCGAGAAGCCTACTAAAGGTATCTTCGAGTCTACCCTCTGCGATCTGATAGAAGGCTTGAGTTTCAGAAAACAGTGTTCATATATGATATCGCAAGAACTTCCGCAGTCCATATAGGCCCTGTTTACTTCTCGGTTGAAAATGAGGACCTTTATGACTATGGGGTCATCTGAGGGAGGTTGGCCTGCTAAGGGTGGAAATGTTACTTCCCCTACTTTGGGTGCTCCCTCCTCTATTTCTTTTCTTTTCTGACTAGGACCTCCCCTGCGAACCATAAAGATCGGAGCTTCGTGGGCATCATTCTTCTCCAATGTAGTGTCAGCGGCCTTTTCTTTTCCCTTTTTTATACCTTTTACTAAATGTATCAACTGTCCCGACTTGACAGCTTCCTCTATCTGCTTCTTCAATTCTCTGCAGCTATTCGTTTCATGACCAAAATCTTCATGGAAGTGGCAATAATTGGTCATGTCTCGGCTCCTTCCTTTGCTAGTCATACGAGGAGGGAGTTCGAAAGCCTTTGTCGCCCTCTCTGAAGCGAAGATTTCTTTCGGGGACTTCGTTAAGCTTTCCAGCAGACCGTAATTAGGGCCTTTGTTATAAGGAGAGAATCTGTGCTGGTTCTTGTTTTTACCCCTTGGTCCTTCCCAAGAGGATTGCCTTGAGAACTTTCCGCTATGTTTTCTGCTTTCAATAGGAGCTCCATTAGCGGATACCTCCTTGGCTTCGATCCAAGTGTATGTCTTCTCCATGAGGCCCTTATAAGTGGATGGGAGATTGGTGGATAAGAATTCCACCAAGGTTCGTTTTCGAAGATCGTGTACGAAACCAGAGATGCGTTGGTCTTCATGTAACCCCAGAATCTGAAGAGTCTCGTCTGTGTATCTCGTGACGAAGGCTCTTGTACTTTCGCTATCCCTCTGTTTGATGTTGTGTACTGTCAGGTGAGTTCTTGTGAATTTCTTCTGTTGACAAAAATGTGACCGGAACTTAGCCTTCAAATCATCGAGATTCACCATGCTGCCTGGCTTCTGCCCATTCCACCAAATCCGGCAGAGTCTTTCAAGGTGTACGTAAACATGTGACAGGCCACGGGCATGACCCATTTCTGCATCCTAATCGCCTGATAACACGTAAATTATACATGTTTTTAGGTATGTTTTATGCATCATATTTGGCCATATTTGTATGTTTTTGTTACTTAATCGTGGAAAAAGCAAATGTAGCCAAAAACAGGAAAAACTAATGAAAAAGATGATGAAATGAAGTGAACGTGTAAAATTGGAGATTTTCGAGAAGGAATCAAGTGAAGAATCACACAAGGACCCAAGGATTTGATAAATTCAAGATTTCTACGTTCATATGACGAGATAATATCAAGTTCTATGGAAGGAATCAGCACAAAGATGAAGGAGAAAACATGCGATAAAAAGAAAAGTCAGAAAAATTGGTTACAGGTTCAATCCAGCCGTTCGGTTGGATATGGAAGGAATCAGCACAAAGATGAAGGAGAAAACATGCGATAAAAAGAAAAGTCAGAAAAATTGGTTACAGGTTCAATCCAGCCGTTCGGTTGGAGCCCGCAACCGGAACGGTTGGATGTTGCCAGAAGATCCAACCGATCGGTTGGAATGAGACTGCAGTTAGAATTTGGTATTTATTGAAGGTTTTACTCCTCATTATCATTAGTGGCTGATCATTTCTTACTCATAACTCCTGGAGGACGTTTTTGCTTGGGAAATAAGTGACTTGGTGGCTATATAATCATATCTAAGGCTAGATACAACATACAATATACATAATCTAAGTAAGGCTTGCACTAAGTACTTACTACTTTCCCAAAAGGTTACTTTACTATTGAAAAGGTCCAGGAAACTCTGAGTTAAAGTCTCAAGAGTTTGGTTCGAGTGTGGTGTTGAGGTTTATTTTGTCTTAGTAGTCGTTCGGAGGAGCTTGGTTGCTATAGTTCCACAATTCTAGTTCTTGTAATTCTCAAGCTAGGTATATCTTGTTTATTCACAATGAATTATTGTTACTTTGAGTTTAAAGAATGTTTTGTTTACTACTTGTGTTTTAATATAATTGATATGGAGTTATTTGGTATATACTTGTGTGAATGATGTAATTAATCATGGAGTATTCTTTTCTTTAAAAAGGTGATGCATGAAAACTCTTCTTAATTTATGAGTTTGTTGGGATAATATCTAATCTTGCTTAATTTGTTGATAAAAATATCTTTGGGAATATTGGCCGAAAGGGTTTTCTTAATGTTTTTATTCCAAAAAGTTAGTGCACGAATTAGTATAGGATATAGTGTGTGATAAGCATCATGTTTACTTTTTAAAATGGATTTGAGAAGATTTCGTCACGAAATAAGGCCGAAAGGATTCGTAGGAATTCATAAGTAAAGAATTGCTTTTAAACAACATTGTGTTAATGGAGTTATTATTCTAGTTGTCTTAGGCCGAAAGGAAGTAACTAGATGATTGAATTCTAGTAATGGTTTAACATGATAAACACCATTGATTGTTAGTCATTCATATAAAAGTTGTGCATCATAACAAGTTTACACCAAGCTTAACATGAATACATACAAGTATATGTTTTAGTTAATATTGTTTCTTGAATATTTGAATTTTCGATAATTAGGATTGACAACCCTTTTTAATACAAACTAGTTTATAATACTTTAATCACCAAAATCCCTTGGGACGATCTCGACTTACCCACCTTTACTAAAACGGACGAGTATACTTGCTCGTATGGGTTAATAGATAATCGGATAAGCGTGTTTATAAATTTTTAAAACTTGTACACACCGTGAGCACATCAAGTTTTTGGCGCCGTTGCCGGGGATTTAATTAGATTTCTTAGTATTTTAGTTTGTTAATCTTAAAATTCGAGTTGGTGATAGTAAAAAGTAAAAAGTAAAAAAAAAGTTTTGTTTTTAATCCAACCGATCGGATGGATTTCCATCCGATCGGATGGACAGCTCAGTAAATTTTTAGTTTTTTTTTTATTTCTATTTTTGATATTTTTCATGATTAAGTGATTAATTAATGATTAGTTATTGTTAATTAAGTTCTAGTTATGATTAGTTTTAATTGTTAGAGTTAATTTAATTAATTAGAAGTTTTAATTAAGTTAATGATTAGTTTTAATTGTTTTAATTAGTGGATAATTAATTTGATTAAGTTTTAGTTAATATAGTTTATGATAATTAAGGTTAAGATTAATGATATTAATGTTCTTAAATGTTTTTAATGTTTATGTTTTATGTTTTAGTTAATTAAAGTTATTAGTGTTAATTAATGTTTTTAGTTTTTAATTTAATAATTAAGGTAAAGTTATTTTCCATTTAAGTTTTAATAATTATTAATTAATATAAAAAAAAAGTTTTTTTTACAGGTTCGATCCAACCGATCGGATGCTGCCCGCATCCGATTCGGTTGGGTGTTTTGCATAAAACCAACCGATCGGTCGGATTTCCAACCGAACGGTTGGATGTCTCGGTAAAATTTTAGTGATTTTTATTTTTAGATGTTTTTGAGTTTTTATAGCTTTGATTTGTTAACTTATTAGGAATTGTTTCATTATAAGTTTATTTTTGATTATGACTAACCACAACGCTAATGATTTGATTGATTTGTTGATGGTTATGTTATAGTTAGTAATTTGCTTTAGTGAAATGGAGAGTTTAAGTTAAATTTCGGAATACTTAAGGAACTTGGAGGATATGTTCAAAGATTCGGGCGATTCTTTGGAGAAATTGGAAAGCATGTTGGAGAAAGCGAAAACGGATTTGGAAAATGGAGAAATAGTTGGAGAGAACGATGTTTGTTTGTCTAGGGAACCTAAGAAAAGGGTGGTTGTTTTCACACGAGCTCCACCTAAGGAGTTTGATGCCCCACACATGAGGTTTTCTACACCTTGTGCGGTGGAGGGGGTCACGGCTTAGGATGCACAACTTAATATGGAGTATGGGGACAACTATATAATGGAGGATGTTCTAGACAAGCTTGGTTTTGTTCGTCTTGACTATGAGGATTATGGTAGAAAGAAGGTTAAGGATGTGAAAGTGAACATTCATGGACACATTTTTAAGGTTGACTTTGTTGTTCTTGATTATTGCAATTCTGATGAACCGGAGGTTGTTTTCGGTAGGGAATTTCTTGTGACTACCAAGTGCACGGTGGACTTTGCACTTAGTGAGTTAAGGATCAATATAACTGATTTGGAGGAGGAGAAAGAAGTGGATGTTATGATAGCGGAGTTATGTGAAGGTATGGAAGAGAAAAAGGAAGGGAAGGAAGAGGTTTGTAAAATGGGAAAAGCAAATAGGAAGAAAGCACCACTAAACAAACTCACCCAACCCTCCAACCCAAAAGTAACTAATTCCACATCATCATCATCATCACTACCTAGTACACCACCAAATTCACCCAAAGTTACCCAACCGTTGACAAATGAACAAAAAGAGGCGATATTGGAGAATTTAGAAGAAAAGATCCATGAACTCATGGAAAAGAAGCCAGTTATTGAGGTTTTGAATAATTACATGACCTATAGGAAGAAGTTAGATTCGGTCATGATGGCAAGGTCAAGGTTGGAAGATACGACTTTTGATGAAGTTGAGAGAGAGAGGATAGTGGAAAATGGGCTTCCTAAGAAGATGAGTGACCCGGGAAACTTTGTCTTACCAATAAAAGTGAACGGGACCACTCCAATGTATGCGTTGGCCGACACGGGGTCAAGTGTTAGTGTGATGCCTTATCCGTTGTACCAAAGGTTAGGACTTTGTAACCCACAACCTAACCAATCAAACCTTACAATGGCGGATAATTCGAAAGCTAAGGCTATGGTAGAAGTAAAGAATGTGCGTGTTCAAATTGGCTACCAAGCATTTTTGTGTGATTTTCTAGTACTAAACATTCCGGTTGATAAGGAGTTACCAATTTTGTTGGGGAGACCTTTCTTAAGAACATGTGGGGCAATAATAGATATGGGGCATGGAACCATGATCATTAATGATGGAATTCTTAAGCATACTTATTACCCTAAGCCTAGGAGAGGAAGGAGAGATAGTAATGATGAAGAAGAAGAGGATTACTTTGGTTGTTTTGGAGTTGGAAGAGATGAAGATGGAAGGCCTAAATATGGGCTATTGACACCTAGTTTCTTTGACATAGAGGATGAAATGGAAAGAGCTCTTGCTATGGAGGCTTTCTTTAACCCATTTAAAAATATTCTTGTGTTTAATAAACTTACATATTTTTTTGGATCGTTACCGGTTCAACTTAAAAATTTAGAGTGGAGGCCCGATGGACCTAGCAACTACAAGAAGGAAGAAGGTGATGGTGAATGGCATGTAAAATTTGATATTGTATGCCCAAGCGGGAGAAACTTTTCAAGAAGGTTCAAAACACAAAAGACAAACCGGAAGATCTCCGGGAAGTACCAAAGTGAAGACATTCTTAGGAATGAGTATTTTCAAGGCTAAAGGAGCAAAGAGGAGCAAGTTGCAAGAATAAAGCACTTCTTGTGCTAGTTTGTTTGATTTTCATTTTTATGCATTTTCATTTTAAGTTTTATGGTTAAGACTATCTATCTATCTACCTATCTATCTATCTATTTATTTATGTTTTTAGGTTCTAAGTTCATGTTATGTTTTATGTCTTAATAAGAGTTTGAGTTTTAAGTTTTTAGTTGAGTTAGTTTTATTAAGAGTAGAAGTTATATACCAATTTTGGTAGTGTGGTGGAAAATTTACATACAAAAATGGTTTTAGTTAAAAGTAAACACATTAGTTTCTTGTATCAAGTAAACTAAGTGTTGAGGTTTTGATAAAATCAAGTTTTGCAAAAATTCAATCCAAAACGGATGGATTGAAAGCTGAACGGATGGAATTGAATATATAAACCCAACTTTTCAAAAATCACAAGAAACCCACACACACACACTAAACCACCAAATTGGGTCTAGAAATTCAACCACAATAAGTTGAATAAGAGTTGCAGGAGTGTTAGGATATCATCCATGGCTCCAAAACAAGTAAGTAACATCATCAATTAGCTTTAAATAAGTGTTAATTCGGATTATTTGAATTAGGTCAAGATTTGGGTATTTTTGATATAGTGCGAATTAAGATGTAATCTTTTGAGGATAAGTGGGTAATT
>LBNU01037055.1:22389-32868 GCA_014162995.1 Artemisia annua | reverse complement strand
GTAGCGTTGGCATCTAACTTGTAATTAAACAATGATCCGTTTTTTGCACTTAGTTTGGGACTTGTGAAAAATCAGGGACGATGAATTTTATCCAATCGGTCACTTTTCTATGAATCGTGTTCTTGCTCTATGACCCTTAATCGTTATCAAAAGATAATGAAAGTCAAGCACACCGTCATAAGCTAAAGTAGTGTAATATATTATGTATATAATAAAATGGAAAACCGGGGCGTTTTAGGGAATAAATGATTTCGAATTTCTCTTGAACGTTTTGCTACTTTTCAAAGTTAGTAAGGAGAGGTTTTGAAATTATTTATCCTTAAGGCGTGACGTGATTACATTGCGTGAGGACACGCAATACCTTAGTCTGGGGGATTTTGATATGTGCTATTTTACACATACTTTTGACCTTAGTTTAAGTGTTATTATGACCAAAAAACTAACATGAAACGCCAAAGATATCGTGTTTTTGTGTTTGTGATCGTGCAGGGAAGGATATTGCATAAATGACATCAAAAACAACCAAAAAGCCTAAAACGAGCACGAGATGTGAAAGAGAGTCTAAAAGCCGAGTCAATGATGATATTTACTTAAGAAAAGCCCAAGACAAATGTATTCCTTAAAGGCTCGAAGAAAAATCATGAGGGACCACTTCGTCCTCAATCTGAGCAAGATGTCGGCTTTTAAATCTTTGTGAAGACCTTTTGAAGAAACGGTTTGCAAACTCGATCACAAGATACATTAGGTTACGGTTTAATGTTTAAATTTAAGTAGTTTTAACTAATTTAGTGCATCATGGAATTGTAAAGTTCAAAGGGGCTAACGTTGCCCAACATCGCCAACAGGTGCAAGCTTCTGACTATAATAAAAGATCACACCCTCAATTTTTGAACGGTTGGTTAGTCTTTAGCTAGTTTTTAGGAGTAGGGTTAGGATTAGTTTTTTGTAATCTTATTCTTCTAATACAACTATTACACGTCTTATCTTAGTTATTTTGAGTCTACTACTTATTACAAGTCTTTAAATCTTTGAGCTTATTTCTGTTTCTTAATCTTTCTAAAAAAAAAGCTTTTTATAAACTTGTCACTTGCATGAATTCATTTCGTGGTTTCGGATTATGGGTTTTAGGTTATTTTTAATCGTGAGGCTTTATAAGCTTATTTGTATCTAGATCTTTCTTATTAATAAGTTCCAAAAGAATTCCAATTTTGGTTTAAGATTTGTTTAACGTAAAAATAGATTTTCAAGTTACAAGCCCTAGTTTTGCAAGTATCATTTTAGGGTATTGCGAGTATGGTCTTAGGGTTTTGCGAGTATAGGAGTTAGATTTGTGTTTTTGCGAGTATGACTCCATGTTTTGCGAGTATGGGAGTTTGATTTCTTGCGAGTATGGTTTAGTTAAAGTTTCTGCGAGTATGGGACCAAAGTTTCTGCGAGTATGAGGGAGTCCAGTTGCGAGTATGAGTTGCTGGTTGCGAGTATGGCCTAGTTTGGAGACTTAGCAAGTATGACTAGCTTAGGTCTTGCGAGTATGGAACCACTTATAGCGAGTGTGGGGGCTGTTTTGCATTGCGAGTATGGTACCCCTTGTTCTTGCGAGTATGGTGTGGTTCCAAGTAGCAAGTCTCTTTATTCTTTTCTAGTTTCATTACTTTCTTTTGCCGAGTTAGGCTTTTGATTACTTCATCGTTTCATCGAGTGAAGTTTTATTTTTCTTTAATCTAAACGTTATGCTGTCGAAATTTCTAAAATCTTTTTAGTTACGTTTTCTTATTAAAGTCTTGTGTCTTTTCATTTTTTTTAAAACTTTATTTACTTTTAATGTTTACAAGTCTTTTAATTTCTTTATCGCTTTACATTCTTAATATGAGTCGTGAGTAGTTTTAATCGTGTTTGCTTAGTGATTCGAATTTGCGAGCTAAGTGAGAGCGTTAAACGTTTGTGATTAATAATCGAAAGATTACTTAGACGTGTGATTTAATTATTCGAAGGACGAAAACCTTTGAACGATTAATTCACTTGTCTAGAGTTGTTATCTTTTCAAAAGATTAATCAAAAACTAATCTCGAGAAAGGAAAATAACTCGTCACAAGCTTTTACCTCAAGCTTAATAAACTTATTCGAGTCGCTTTGCAAACACATTGTCTTTTAAATTCATTTACCGTTTTCATTACTTATCGCTTTTAGTTACCGCTTTCTTTAGTCATTTTTATTCATGCAATTTTACTCGTTTACTTATTTCATGTCATTTTACTGCTTTACTTTACTTTAATTTGTCATCGTAGTATAAACAAAACCAAAAATCATTTTTTAAAACCTATTCATCTCACATATCTCACGACTCAATCGACAAGATCAGTTCAACCCTCGTTGGGACAACGATCCGTGGTTTACAATCTTGCTTGCTAGATCGCAACGTATCAGTGGTAATATCCTTGATAACGCTCAAAGTTAACATGTTTTTAGAAGCGTTATTAGTGTTTTTAGGCATGTTATTTGGTTACTTTTATATGCTTTTGCAACTAAATCGTATCAAAGTATGTCTTTGTAGCATATGTAGCCAAATGTAGGAAAAACGAGGAAAAAGTGAAGAAAATGGAGCACATGCGATTACACAAAGATTCCCTAGTTCAAAGTCCAATTTGTGAAGTAATTCATAAGGAGAAACCGAAGTTTGGTCATTTCGAAGTTCCAAGTTCAGAGTTAACCAAGTGTGGATAGTGCATGAAGAAATACACAACGAAGTATAAAGTCCAAAACCATTCAGTGATAACCAACCGATCGGTTGGAATTCAGCCGATCGGTTGGTCGTAAATAGCATCTCCAGCCGATCGGATGCAACCCGCAACCGATTCGGCTGGAGGTTCTACAAAGGAAATGAACTTTTTGTGCACGAATCTTGGCCTTTTGTCTCAGAGTTCTAGACCCTTCTTAGTGTCTTGTTACCCAAGTTCTAGCATTTATGTTCCTATTGATTGCTAAGAGTATTTTACAAGCCTAAAAGGACTTCTAGAGAACACAAGTCATAACAACAATTGAAGGAGACATTTACTCTCATTACTACTCTCAATTATTATTATCATCAAGCTCTCAAGAAGGCAAATTCGTGCAGAAAGAACCAGTAGCATTTGGAGAACCAAGGAAGCAACATTTGGAGGCTAAAATCTCAAGGAATCATCACCAATACTTAGGTTATCAGTACCTTGTCATTTGTTATCAATTTCAAAGCATTGTAAGAGTTATAACCATGGATTCTAATGTTAAATATTCTGAGTTTGTTTACATGTTTGCCATGAGTAGCTAGTAACCTTTTTACACTTGTTTTGATGATGTTTTATACTTAGTGATGTGGTGACTGTGATAACATGTTTTAATTCAATTTCAAGTCAATCCTAAGAACCAATTGTACCTTAAGTTTCATCGTGACATTTGTTAAAGTTAAGGTTAACTAATTAGTAATATTCTCAAGGGTCGAAAGATTTAGTATTACTCAACTAGTTATAATCATTTGTCTATGAACGATTGTTTTTCACCCATAATTATTCTTAACTCAACAAAGAAACAAGAAGTATGATTGTAATGAGAAAACTTTTATAACATCAAATCGGATTGTTTGTAAACTCTAGTTGGATGATAGCTCCAAATAACGAAAGGCTAGATGTTTATGAGCCATTGTAACCTTTTTGTCTATGAAAAGGAGACCTTTTGTAATGACCATTTCTTAAGAGTATTTGATTTATAATAAGAGTTTATTCTTGTGTTTACGGGAACCATACCTTATGAACCTTGGATAGATCTTGAATTGATTGGTTTATACTTAAAGCTTGTTTTTATGAACTAAAATCTTGGCCAGGTTTAACTTGTAGAAACAATAGATTAGATCACCATCTAATTATCACAACCAACATGTTCTCAAGAGTTATCACAATCACATGTGTCATTAAAGTAGAAAACTAGTCTAAACAAGTGTAGTTTTTAGATTATTGAATTTGCTTATTACCTTATTTGCTCACGTTTAGATAAGTTCTTATAGACTAATATTTGATTCACTCACAAATCCCTGCGAATGATCCCGGCTTACCATCATATCTTGCTATAACGGACGAGTACACTTGCTCGTATGTGTTGTTTCTAGATTCGGTAATTCACTTTTATAAATTTAAAACTTGCACTAACAAATAGCACATCAAGTTTTTGGCGCCGCTGCCGGGAATTTTGATTGTGTTTTCTTTTTAGCTTTTACAAGTTCTTTACTTTTCGTATTCGTTTTCTAAAAAAAGAAATTTCACAGAATCAACCAGCCGATCGGATTTTCATCCAACCGACCGGTTACTAGTTTTTTTTATTTTAACGAACGTTTCAGCCGATCGGTTCTACACCAACCGATTCGGTTGCGTTTTCTGTTTTGAGTAATTTTTATTTTTTGTAGTTCTTTTTTTAGGTACTTGCTTAGATTCTTTTAGTAGTTGTATGAGCACTCGTTCTACTACTAAAAAGCTTAAGTCACCTTTATCTAATCCCGAAAGTTTGTTTCGTAAGAAGAGATCTTCATCTATTCTTAATTGATTTGATAATCTTTCCGACGAACATCCCATTTCAAATCTTTTTGAACCAATACCAATACCCATACCCATGGCTGACGATCAACCCATGTGGGCCGCAAATCGCACCGTAGCACCCACTCCTGGATCTGCCATTGTTGTTACCAACCTTGGTGAAAACTTTACCGTTAAAGGTCACCATCTTTCCATTATCAAAGACCGTCAATTTGATGGTCGTTCGCGGGCCGATCCGCATAAACACATTGCCGAATTCATTGAAATTTGTGGCATGTTCCGTTATGGAGAAACCAATGTCGATGCTATTAAGCTTAAACTCTTTCCATCATCACTTGCTGGAGATGCCAAAGTGTGGTATAACGAATTAACCCCAGGAACTATCAATACTTGGGAGGAGATGAGGCAAGCTTTTGTAAGCCGATTCTTTCCACCTGCCATGTTTGATAGATTAATGGGAGAAATCCGTGCTTTCACCCAAAATCCTAACGAATCTCTTGTTGAAGCTTGGCTTCGTATGAAAGATTTACTTCGAAGTTGTCATGGTCATAATTTAGGAAAAGGAACAATAATCCAAATCTTTTATCATGGTCTTGATGATTCATCCCAAGCAATTCTTGATGCCGGAGGAATTTTTCTTTACAAAACTCCTAACGAGGCATATCAACTTCTTGAAGATCGAGTACTCCTTAAAATCGATTGGTCAAAAGATTCCAAAACCAAACCCTTGCGAAAAACCGTTGCTTTTGTCGACAGTTCAGATAATTCGAAACTCATGGAGAAATTAGAAGCCTTGACTTCTAAAATTGACTCACAATACAAAGATATTAAAGGAGAAATGAAAGAAATGCGAGATGGCTGTAATAATTGTGGAGGAAATCACACCTCAGTGATGACCAACCTATGAATAGACCCAGTGAAGGGGAAGCCAATTATGTCCAAGGAGGATATCGTGGAGGAGGTTTTCGTGGTGATTATTACGGAAGAAGTTCTGGAAATAGGCAAGACCGCCAACAAAGGGATAACAACCGTGATTCTCAACCTCGAGTAGACAACCCGAACCAACCAAATTCTGATAAGAAGGACGAATCTGATTTCGAAAAAATCACTCAAAGAGCCACAAACGAGTTTGTGAAAACTCAATTTTTCAATCTCAAAACCAAAGTTGAACAAGGTCAGAAAAATCATCAAGCTTCTATCCAGGATCTTGAACACAAATTTGGACGACTTTCTGATCAACTTTCTTCTCGAGTTCCTGGTACTCTACCAAGTAACACCCAATCCAACCCAAAACCGTCTGGATCTAACGATAAGAACTATCGTCCACCACAAACCAGAAATGAGCATATCAATGCTGTATTCACTCGAAGTGGTCTCTCATATGATCCACCACCTGTTCCTACAGATAATCCTGTCATTTCAGATGAGGATGAGGAAGAAGCTGAAGAAGAAGCAGCTAAAAAAAATACCAACACCAACCCAAGAAACTACCGTTACACCAATTAAACCTTACACACCAAAAATACCATACCCACAAGCCCTAAGAAAAAAGAAAAGAAAAGAGCGAAATAAGAAGTTTATTGAAATGATCCAAGAAGTTACAATTAACGTACCCCTCGTTGATGTTCTAGCTGGAATGCCCAATTACGGGAAATTTTTGAAAGAACTTCTTAACAATCGAAACAAGTTAGAACAAATTTCCGCTACTGTTCTCAATGAAGAATACTCTGCTATCATTCAAAACAAAATTCCACCAAAACTCGAAGATCCCGGAAGTTTTCTCATACCATGCACATTAGGAAACAACATCACGTGTGATGCTTTAGCCGATTTAGGTGCAAGTATCAATTTGATGCCATATTCGTTGTATTCTAAACTTTCGATCAATACGTTGAAACCCACTAAAATGAGTATAAGATTAGCCAACCATACATACCAATATCCTGTTGGGGTTGCTGAAAATATGCTTGTTCAAGTTGGTAAATTCGTCTTTCCAGTGGATTTTGTCATCTTAGAAATGGAGGAAGATAGTCGAGTACCTCAAATCTTAGGAAGACCTTTCTTAAACACCGCTGATGCCATGATCAAAGTTAAAGGCAAAGAACTCGATCTTGGAGTAGGAGAAGATCGAATCACTTTCTTAATCGATAAAGCAATGAAATATCCAAATTCCACTGATGACACATGCTATAACATCGATGTTATTGATGAAGTCACTGAAGAGGAATTAGATGCTTTACTTGATGATTCGAAACCATTCATGTCCACTTCTTAAAAGATCAGTGAAGCAGATTCTGATAAAGAATTTGAGGAATTCATGGAAATTAAATTTGAAGAGGAGAAAGAAGAAGAGGAGAAATTTGAATATATCACAGAAAAAGATCAAATGAAAATCGAATCTTCTCTAGAAGAACCACCCACTGATTTGGAACTCAAACCTCTTCCCAATAATCTTGAATATGCCTATTTAGAAGGAAATTCTCTTCTTCCGGTAGTCATATCATCGTTGCTCGAAACAAATCAAAAAGAATGACTCGTTTCTGTTCTTAAGAAGCATAAACGCGCTTTTGCGTGGAAAACTTCTGACATACCAGGAATTAGTCCGGATTTTTGTAAACACAAAATCAATTGTGAAGAAGGTACTAAACCTGTTGTGGAAAGACAACGTCGACTCAACCCAAATATGAAAGAAGTTGTTAAAAAGGAAATCATCAAACTTCTTGATACAGGAATCATTTATCCTATCGAGGATAGCCCATGGGTGAGTCCAGTTCATTGTGTTCCGAAGAAAGGAGGGATGACCGTAGTGACCAATGAAAGGAATGAATTAGTTCCTACTCGAACTGTCACTGGATGGCGAGTATGTATTGATTACAGAAAACTGAATAAAGCCACCAGGAAAGATCATTTTCCTCTACCATTCATGGATCAAATGCTCGAAAGATTAGCAGGGAACAAATACTTTTGCTTCCTTGATGGTTTTTCAGGATACTTCCAAATTCCTATCGATCCAGCCGATCAAGAGAAAACCACATTTACATGTCCTTTTGGAACCTACGCTTATCGGCGTATGCCCTTTGGTCTATGTAATGCACCTGCGACCTTTCAAAGGTGTATGATTGCAATATTCCAAGACATACTCGAAACATCTATGGAAGTTTTCATGGATGACTTCTCTGTTTTTGGTGATTCTTTTGAAACCTGTCTTTCCAATCTCGATAAAATGCTCGAGAGATGTGAAGCCGCACATCTAGTTCTTAATAGGGAAAAATGCCATTTCATGGTTACTGAAGGAATTGTGCTGGGACACAAAATATCAAGTAAAGGAATGGAAGTAGACAAGGCAAAAATTGATGTTATCGCCAAATTACCACCGCCTACTTACGTCAAAACCGTTAGAAGTTTTCTAGGACATGCTGGTTTTTACCGCCGTTTTATCAAAGATTTTTCGAAAATATCACGTCCTATGACTAGACTTTTGGAAAAAGATTCTGTTTTTGATTTCAATGCTGACTGCATCAAAGCTTTCGAAATGTTGAAGAGTCAACTGACTAGTACCCCAATCATGGTTGCACCTAATTGGTCACTACCATTTGAACTCATGTGTGATGCAAGTGATTTCGCTGTTGGAGCTGTTTTGGGACAACGTGAAGGAAAACATTTCCGTCCTATATACTTTGCTAGAAAAACACTCAATAGTGCTCAACAAAACTACACGGTCACTGAAAAAGAATTATTAGCCGTAGTTTTTGCATTCAACAAATTCAGATCTTATCTCGTGCTTTCAAAAACGATAGTATTTACAGATCATTCCGTGCTTAAATATCTGTTTACCAAACAAGATGCAAAACCGCGTCTTATCAGATGGATTTTACTACTCCAAGAATTTGATATCGAAATAAAAGATAAAAAAGGAGCAGAAAATCTTGCAGCCGATCATTTGTCACGTCTAGAGAACCCAAATCTGGAAGAATTGAAAGAAAATGAATTAACGATTACTTTCCAGATGAAACTCTCATGCTGATTGATGATGAGGATGATAGTGACGTGCCATGGTTTGCAGATTACGCAAATTATCTCGCAGGAGATATTTTTAAAAAAGGAATGAGTCACTACCAACGTAGTAAGTTCTTTTCGTAACTAAAGCACCTCTATTGGGAGAAACCTTACCTTTTCAAAATGTGTAAAGATGGAATGATTCGAAGATGTGTTTCGGGTTCCGAAACAAGAAAAATTCTTGATGAATGTCATCATGGCCCAACTGGGGGACATTATGGTCCTTCTACCACCGCTAGAAAAGTTTTCGAAGCTGGATTTTATTGTCCTACGATTTTTAAAGAAGCATATACTCTAGTTCAAAACTGCGATGCGTGCCAAAAAATCCGGTAACCTTTCTCGTAGAGACGAAATGCCTCAAAAGAGCATTCAAGTCTGCGAAATATTCGATGTTTGGGGAATTGATTTTATGGGACCCTTCCCTAAATCACACAAATACGAATATATCCTCGTTGCAATCGATTATGTTTCCAAATGGGTAGAGGCTGAAGCTCTTCCTACTAACGATGCACGAGTTGTTGTCAACTTTCTCAAAAAACTTTTCGCTCGCTATGGAATTCCTAAAGCTTTAATAAGTGATAGAGGATCCCATTTCTGCAATAAACAAATGGAGAAAGTAATGAAACGATATGGAGTTCATCATCGTTTTGCTACAGCTTATCATCCACAAACAAGTGGTCAAGTCGAAAATACCAATAGAGCAATAAAAAGGATACTTGAAAAAACGGTCAAAGACAATCCTGCCGTTTGGTCGAGAAAATTAGATGACGCTCTATGGGCATTTCGTACGGCTTATAAGACACCAATTGGTACAACACCGTACAGACTCTTGTATGGAAAAACATGTCATTTGCCTTTCGAACTCGAGCACCGTGCTTATTGGGCATTGAGAAGCTGTAATCCTGATCTGAAAATAGCTGGAGAAAAGGGATTTCTTCAATTGCATGAACTCGACGAGTTAAGACTTCAAGCCTATGAAAACTCCAGGCTATACAAAGCAAGAACCAAAGCTTATCACGACAGAAAGCTAAGAATTCGTAAACAATTCAAAGCTGGAGATAAAGTTTTGCTATTCAATATGAAATATAAGTTTAAAGCTCCAAAACTGAAACCAAAATGGTTCGGACCATATATAGTGAAACATGGATTTCCATCAGGGTATGTTGAACTTTATGACAAACATGGTGGAAGTTTCATTGTCAATGGACATCGAATTAAACTCTATTATGATAAAGAGAAATTAAACTTGATTTCTAATGAAGAAATTTTGTCCGAATCTGAATATGAAGCTATCACATTCATGGCTCCACACAAGGAAATGGTTCCTTGGGCACACAATACTGGTTTTATCTATGATGCTCTCCCTAGAGCATGGGAAAAAGTTACATTGGAAAACATAGATGAAACAGGAGAAGGAATTGTGGTAGGAAATGTAGTGTATATTCCTAAAAGGAAGCGTAACACTACACCTGGATAATCTATTCGAAGTTTGAGTCCGGCTGAGGACTCGTTAATAAAACAAGCGCTTCTCGGGAGGCAACCCGTGTGTTTATTTTAATGTTTATTTTCAGTGATTATACCCCAAAGTTTTACCACTTGGTCAAACTTAAGTGTGGGGTTGTGTCACTATTTTGAATAAATTGCAATGCTTTTTGTTTTGTTTGTTTTTGTTTCTAATAATACAGGTATTGATGGCAAGGAATAAACAATTGGACAAAAGCATGGAAGCTGTTATCATGGTTTTATTTCTCATTTCCCTACCTTCATACTTTTTAGTTTGTCTATCACATTGAGGACAATGTTTAACTTAAGTGTGGGGGGGGGGGGGGAGTAGGAAAATAAGAAAATTTAAATTTTGTTTGTCCTA